>CAIGRQ010157963.1:0-15714 GCA_903798375.1 Fraxinus sp. D2006-0159
TTGGTGGTTCTCTTATTAGCTTGATAAGGTATGTATGTATGTATGTGCAGCATTTTGTTTGAGAATATATTGCATCATTGTCTGAGGCTTCCGTATGTATATGCATTAATTTTGGCGCAATAAGTTTATCGCAACCCGACCAATCCAACCCAACCCGACCGACACATAATTGGGTTGGGTTGGGTTGGGTTTCAACATTTACATGGGTTGGGTTGGGTTGGGTTGGGTTGAATTTTTAAAAAATCGACAATGTTGGGTTGGGTTTGGGTTGGGACAAAAACCGACCCGACCTGACCCGACCCAACCCACGCCCACCCCTACATGCGATTAATTCGTGCATTTTAGTTTTTTGGAACCTAGTTCCTTGTAGAGGTTAGGATATACTCTGTGCCTCTTATATATAATTTTCTTTATGCACGAAAATCAAAATATCGGCTAAAAAATTATATAATTATAATTAATGAAACGCGACTCAATCTAACCTGACATACTAATAACATCGTTTGCATTCATGGTGGAATTTAACGGTGAATCGGTGACACAAGGGATTTTATGTTATGTTTCAAGACGAGTGACTAAAGATGTAATCGTTAAAAATTTGAGTGACTATTACTATAAAAAGAAAAATTTTTAAAAAAAAAAAAAGCAATGACCATTTTGAAAGTTTCAATGTTCGTTGATGAAATTAACCCGAAAGTTGAGATGTGTTTTTTTCTAATAAGGTCGACAAATTCTATGTACATAATTAATTATGTATAGATAATGATGAATCTAATCATCATTATTTTGTGAAAAATAAGTAATGGCTGCATGTGTACTCCCCAAATATATCCTATAATGAAGAATAATAATATCATAATGACTTGGTCTTGTAATTTTTTTTAAAAAAAGTCCTTTAATTGAATACGATTTGAAGTGTGAAAATGAGTGCAATAGACGTGCATTTTACCTTTCATCGTGTTTTCTTGGGTTTGGTTTGGTCGGGTAGGTAGGTAGGTGGGTGGGTACAATAGTAGCATGTTTAAATCGTTAGACTTTCCAACTAGCAAAAATAGAAATTGATCAAAGAGTGACTCCATTCATGGACACGTGGTGCCACTCAAAGAGGGGCCAAGGTTGATCGTTGGCACGAGAGATAAGGTGAACGGTCTTTTTGACAGTGCTCTCCATCTGGACACTACGCTTGATTGCCCATACTCGTCATACAATGCCTTGAGGGTCATACATCATGTTGTGCCTGTTAGAGATAACTTAGAGATAACTGCTCCAATATTTTTGTTGCACCAGATCCAGCTAAATCTTCAAGCAAATCTACTCCTTTTATCTAATCTGTTATTCATTTGTTAGTTTGTTATTTATTTAAACTTCTGTTCAGATAATTAGTTAGCTATTTAAACTTTTGAGTTCTTGAACTTATCTGTAGATGTAATCCAAATACCTTGTAAACTTCTATATATATCAATACACACGAGAGAGCTGGTAATCAATTAAACCAGACTCATTTTTCACTTTTGACTTGGTATCAGAGTAATTCATTGCCCACGCAAATCGATCCATATGGCCTCATCTAACTCCACTCCTGCTTATTCTTTTACTATCACAAATATTACCTCACTTGTTTCTGTCAAACTTGATGGAACAAATTACCTGAATTGGATCACCCAATTCACTCCTGTGCTTAGAAGAATAACCTGCTAGGCATCGTTGATGGGTCTGAGATATGCCCCCAATCAATATCTTGTTGATTCCACTGGGAAATCTACTTTTGATCTCAATCCAGATTATTTGGTTTGGCAGAAGAAAGATCAATTTATTTTGGCATGGTTAAACGCCGCTCTCAGTGAGAAAATTTTGTCCACAGTTTATGGACTTACAACCTATAAGATGGTTTGGACAACTTTAGCCACTAGATTTGCTCCTCAATCGAGATCTCGCATTTCTCATCTCAAAAGACAACTCCAAACCTTCCAGCAGGGCACTAGATCATGCTCTGACTATTTGCACTTGGCCAAGAGCTGGTCTGACCAACTTATAGCAACAAGGAAACCTTTTGAGGAGGAAGATTTAATTTCCTATGTTATTGGTGGTCTCAACTCTACCTATAACCCCTTTATCACCTCACTCAATTTTGCAACTAGAGACAAATCCATTTCATTTGATGATTTCCAAATTGAATTACTCAACTATGAGCAATTGCTTGACTCTCAGACCCAAACACTTCCAAGCGAAGGTACTCAATTTGCCTTCTTCACAAACAAACCAAAGGTTCCATATGGCAAGAAACCAAAATATTTCAATCAGCAAACCAAGCCTTCCACATACTCTCAACCCACCATTAACTCCAATTCTGGCCGCAATTCTCCCAAACCTCCATCCTCTGGCAGTCATTTCCCTTCCAATAAATTCCCACCATGTAAAATATGTGGTATGCCCAACCATCAAGCATTGTATTGCTACCATAGAATGGATTTTACTTACCAAGGCCGACATCCACCAGCTCAATTAGCAGCTATGGCAACACATACTCATGTCACACAAGAAGCTGAACAACCATGGTACCGTGATAGTGGAACAAACAACCATATCACGTCTGAGTTTGGGAATCTGACTTTACAACAGCAGTCTTACCGAGGCAATGACAAGGTCACAACAGGGAATGGAGGAGGCTTGGTCATCACCAATACTAGTTCTTCTATCCCAAAAGCTCTCATCTTGGCTCAATCTCAGCTTCCATCTTGTTACTAAGTTGATGCTTTCCTCACAGCAGTTTATGTCATCAATAGACTCCCCACACCAGTCCTAAGTGATCAATCTCCCTTCTTCACTTTGTTTAGCAAATAACCTGATTATTCTTTCCTCAAAACTTTTGGTTGCACCTGCTTTCCGCTACTAAGACCATATAATTCCCACAAATTTAATCTTTAGGAGCACCAAATGTGTCTTTCTCGGGCATAGCTCAAATCAAAAGGGGTACTGTTGTTTGGACTTAAAAACAAAGAAAGTTTACATTTCCAGGCATGTTATATTTGATAAATTGAGCTTCCCTGCTTCTGCTACAAAAGATCAAGTTGCTGCTACTTCAACCTTGTAGGAAAATCTTCACTCCTCTATCAGTCCTTCACCATCAGGTTCTCCTTCTACTTTCTTACCATCTATTTCCGTTCCTTCATTTACTAATTGTGCACCTCCTGATTTATCCACTTCAGTTTTCCGAACATCACCATTATCTGAACCTCTTACCTCTCCCTCAAGCCCATTTCTCTTAACTGAAACACCCATTCTTGATACACCATCTGAGCCCCTTCCTAGCGAATCACCACCTCTATCTTCCTTTTATTCCATCTACCACCATACCTATGCCTGACCTCTCCTCAAATCAAATTATTACCCGTTCCAAGACCAACTCCTCCAAACCAAAACAGTTCCCAGACTACCAGCTATACCACTCTACCAAATATCCACTACAAGCCCTTGCTGCCATTACATTACCTCATGAACCTAAGACCTATGAAGAAACAGCGAAGAACTAGCAATGGTTTGATGTTGTGCAAGCTGAACACCATGCTTTACTAGCCAATCAAACCTGGACTTTATGTCCTCGACCTTTGCATAAGACAGTTGTGCAAAATAAGTAGGTGTTTAAGCTGAAACAGAAATCTGATGGGAGCATTGGTATATACAAGGCCAGACTAGCAGTGAAAGGTTTTGATCAAATTTATGGGGTGGATTTTATTGAGACATTTAGTCATGTTATTAAACCAGCCACAATTAGATTAGTGTTGGCACTATCTGTTCATCACAACTGGTTTATTAGACAACTTGATATCTCTAATGCTTTTTTTCATGATTTTCTTGAAGAAGAGGTGTATATGGAGCAGCCTAAAGGGTTTGAGGACCCTCATTTTCCTAATCACGTGTACAGGTTACACAAGTCCATTTATGGACTGAAACAAGCCCCTAGAGCTTGGTTCTTGAGATTGTCACAAGCCTTACTTGCTCTAGGGTTCAATGGCTCCAAAGTTGATTCATCACTTTTCACATTTCACCATAACGTCTCTTTTTTTGTGCTCATCTATGTTGATGATATCATAGTTACAAGCACTACTTCCTCATCTATTGATCATCTCATCAATCAACTTGGTACTAATTTTGTTGTGAAGGATCTTGGGCCTCTATCTTATTTTCTCGGTACTCAGGTCACGAGTACCTCAGAAGGGCTCCATCTAAGTCAAGGAAAATATGCCATTAACTTATTACATCGCACCTAGATGGCTGGGGCAAAACCAGCTTCTACACCATGCACATCTGGAACTAAACTCTCAAGATTTTCAGGGGACCCTCTCACTGATCCAGCTGAATATAGAACATTGGTGGTTTCTTTACAATATCTCACACTTACCAGACCTGATCTCTCATATAGTGTGAATCAACTTTGTCAATTTCTCCATTGTCTAACCACTGACCATTTGGTGGCAGCTAAATGAATCTTGAGATACATAAAGGGTACTTTACGCTTTGGACTCACCTTCAGCAAGGGCACACTTCATCTTAATGGTTTTTGTAACTCGGATTGGGCAGTTTCTCCAGACGATAGGAAGTCCACCTTTGGCTACTGTATATATCTTAGACCATGTCTTACATCCTGGTCAACTAAGAAACAACCAGTTGTAGTCAAATCAAGTACTGAAGCAGAGTACAGATCTATGGGTTTCACAGTGGTTGAACTTTACTGGATCCGAATGCTCTTATAAGAACTCTACATGCCACACTTGAATGCTCCCTACTTATGGATGGATAATGTGGGTGCTCTAGCTCTCTCTTCCAATCCAGTCTTTCATGCTCGTACTAAACACATCGAAGTAGATTACCACTTCATTCGGGAAAAGATCTTCAATAAAGATATCCAAGCTAAATATATTTCCACTACTGCCCAACCATCTGACATCTTCACCGAAGGTTTAACTTCCTCTCGGTTCCTATTTCTTCGTGACAAGTTGATGCTTCATGACCTCCCCATCAACTTGAAGGGGGTTGTTAGAGATAACTGCTCCAATATTTCTGTTGCACCAGATCCAGGCAAATCTTCAAGCAAAGCTACTCATGTTATCTAATTTGTTATTCGCTTAGTTTGTTATTCATTTGTTAGTTTGTTATTTATTTAAACTTCTGTTTAGATAATTAGTTAGCTATTTAAACTTTTGAATTCCTGAATTATCTGTAGATGTAATCCAAATACCTTGTAAACTTCTATATATATCAATACACACGAGAGAGCTGGTAATCAATTAAAACCAGACTCATTTTCACTTTTGACTGTGCCTTGTGTCGTATAATAATACAAATAAAAGGACAACCAACGCTCGATAGAAATGATTAGGGTCTTTTTTTTTTTTTTTTAATCAATGACCTCGACAAGCCACAATGTACATATCTTCTGACCCTAGCTACCATGGCCTTCCCAAGACAATGCCCGAAGATATAGTACCATATTAGTGAATCTATTGACCTTAGAAGATCGATCCAAGTACCATATGCATGAATGATGAATCGAGCCTCTTCGAGATGCAACGCAGTGGGTCAGATATATATTAACTAACATCCATTAGACTATTATGACAGCTAAGAGGGTCCCACAATCTTTCCAAAAGAAGCTAATGCCCTGTTTGAAATGCATTATTTTTTAGGGAAGTTGAAATTTTTTTTCCTTTTTCCAACAAATGTAGGGTTTGATAGGATGAATTTTCTAGGGAATTGGTTTCCCATTTGCTTCTTCACGTCTCTTTTCTAGGAAATTGGTGAAGCGATTTTCTTGCCTTTTTGGTGGTAAAAGTTTTTCCAACTTTTTTNAGATACAATGGTAAAAAAATTTTTAAACCCAATGGTAGAATAAATTATCACTTTAATAGACAAATTTCATAAAAAAAGAAGTCAAACGGACACCAAACTTTCAACATTTTTCATGGGAAAAATTATACCAATCAAACACAATTAATTACAATTCCCTATAAAATGTGTGGAAAGAAAATGTTTTACCATTGGCTTCGTTTTTTATGAAAATTGTCCATTAAATTGATATTTTTTCTATCATTGGGTCTAGAATTTGTTTCAATTATAAAGAAATAATAATAATAACAAATAAATAAATAAAATAAAAAATTATCATACCGAATATCATTCGTTTGGCTTTGTTTTGTATGAAAATTGTCCAGAAAAATGATAAATTTTTTTACCATTGTATCTAGAATTTTTTCAAATTGTCAAAAAAAAATTACTGAAAAATGAAAACCCACCAAAAAGGTGGGAAAACACTTTCCTCAAATTCATGGAAAATGTGCACGTGTTGGTGTAATAGGGAAAAAACCATCAAACAAGCCAAAAACTAGAAAATTGAAAAAAAATTCCTACTTCCATAGAAAATGAGGGTTATCAANAAAAAAAAATTACTGAAAAATGAAAACCCACCAAAAAGGTGGGAAAACACTTTCCTCAAATTCATGGAAAATGTGCACGTGTTGGTGTAATAGGGAAAAAACCATCAAACAAGCCAAAAACTAGAAAATTGAAAAAAAATTCCTACTTCCATAGAAAATGAGGGTTATCAAACGGACCCTAAGATCTATTGCAACCTATGTCGCGAACATTTTCCCAAAAATGAAAGACCTGGGATAGTGTCATATATCTAAGGCAAGTAAGTGATAGACCCTCGTAGATGCCATATGGGATAAAAATAGAACTCTAGAAAAAGTAACGGCTAATAAAGGAACCAAATCAAATATGCAATTGTGACCGGGACGACGATCTATTGATAGGGTCAAGTCAATCAATACAACAATCAAAAGATTGAAAATACTCATAACTCAAACTCATCCAAAACTCTGTCTATTTATTTTCTCACACCCTATCCCAATATGTAACTTGAGTGTCGGGTGCAAAAGAATATTGGATCACCTTCGATACAACATTCATGCATCGTAAAGAAATATTAATGTGCAGGTAACTAGGGTGGACAAAGAGGTAAGGTGAT
This sequence comes from Fraxinus sp. D2006-0159, assembly GCA_903798375.1. Classification (NCBI taxonomy): domain Eukaryota; kingdom Viridiplantae; phylum Streptophyta; class Magnoliopsida; order Lamiales; family Oleaceae; genus Fraxinus; species Fraxinus sp. D2006-0159. The sequence continues at coordinate 7,025 of CAIGRQ010157963.1, forward strand.
TGAAATATGTTGATAGCAAGGTCCACAAGATATGGTGGTCGACAATTGTGGTTATTTTATTAAAATAAGAACTCGTTAATTATTGTCAGAATACGTGAGAACTAAGGGTGAAATTATAATTATCGTCCCATCTGGGTTTTCTACGTACGCGGTACGCAGCCGCACGAAGCAAAAAGTTATTTGGTTGGTTTTTATAATCTTTATTAATAAAATATTGAGAATTTTTTTATTTTTTTCAAAACTCCGGAAACCGAATCAACGGGTATTAAGAGCATCTCTAGCAGATTCTATTTTTAAAGAGCATATTTTGTAATTTAAAAAGTGAAATTTTTTAAATGTTCCAACGATCCTATTATATTTAACATTTATGGTGCGTTTGATTGTAATCATAGAATTTGCATAAAAAGAAAATAAATTCTAAGCAATTGAATGTCTAGAACTTATTTACATGAAAATTGTCAATTAAATATATTTGATTGACTTAATTTTCAATTTAAAAAATATTGTGATTTTTCATGTTTTATTGGTATCCAGATGAGAAAAAGAAAGTAAGGTTGAGTTTTTGGGAAGTGGGAATTGCACGGAAAATGTTTTTACATACCCTCCTCGAAGCAAGTGTTTTCTTTGTTTTTAAGGAAAATATGATCACGTGTACAATTTTTAAAAAAACATTTTCCATGAAAATAAATGACAATCAAACGCTCTAAAAATAGGAAAGTTGGGAGGAAAAAAATAAAGAAGAAGACGACGACGACATTTTCCATTAAAAATAAAAGTCAATCAAACACACTTTTAATTTTGTTACTCTTAATATATAATTTTTCTAAATCTTATATTTCCATCAATTTTCATTCAAATTATTATATTATTTTTCTCTATTTCCTTTGTATATGTTATTTAGCTAGATCAATATATGGATCATTGAAAATTTGAATTTTCTGAATGTATTTAATCATAAGAGGGTCAAATACACTATTTTAAAAGAATAATGTTATATGTGAGATTATGTAATAGATTCAAGAAAATGTAAAATTATGTGATTCACTTAATTGTGAATAATGTTATTTAGCACCATTGGAGCTACAAAAGCAGTATAGGTGGTGTGATGTGATTAATTCAATGAAAGATAGAATTAAGCGACTTATTTAATTATATATCTCATTTAACGTCATATAAGTGTTACCTAAATTGATGTTTTAACATCAGTTGTACTAAATAGCATTACTCATGTCACCTTGATTGGTGTTGTAATGCTAGTGGTGTTAAATTGCATAACTTATTTTAAAATATTAATTTGAATTATTTCTTGAAACATTTTTACGAAGTTCAAAATAAAAAGCATTTCACTTTTTTAAAGTCTCTTATATTCTTTAATTCCTGTTTGGTTTATATAAAATAGTAAATTTTAATAGAGAATTAGTGAAATAAGTCATTAAAAAATTGATAAAAATTATGATTAAATATAAAAATCAAACAAAAGCTATCTTCTGACATTTCTCCGTTGCATCTCACTAAAAAAAGTTCCAAATTCCTCTTTCAGAGATTGGATCCCTGATTTATGCCTCGATTTTAAGTGGGTCAGATCGTCAAATTTATTATTTTGTTTCAATCCAGTCAAATCGTCCAAACTCATGCACTTGGATGAAAATTACTGTACACTATTCTTTATTTACGGGAAATGGGATTGAATGGATTAACTTAATTGAAATTTTAAAAAAAAACGTTATTCAAAAATATAAGAAAATAAAGTCGAGTAAAGTCCCTAGACTTGTATAAAGTTTTCGATTATTGTCAAGACAAAACAAAAAAATATATTTAAGTTAGATATCTCAAAACGTATCCAAATTACAAGAAAGGACGTGACAGTATGTTAAAGCTAGAAGATAGAATCTATCATAATTTAATTTTAGCACCATATCCAAGTAGCAAATTCTCTTGATGCCATCTAGTCTGCAACTAAATAGGAGAAGAGTCCATATAACTCATGCACTTACAACAGCAGCAGCAGCATCGAAGATATGGTCGCGTCTACTTCTGATGAACTTTTCCCGGAATTGCTCAAATCTTCCTTCTTTAATTGCTTCTCTTATCAACCGAAAGAATCCCAGATAGTGGTGAGTGTTATGTCTGTAAGAAGGATGCAAAATCTCATGTCAGGCAGGTATAACTTCTTGATAGTTGACAATAATACAACTGCAAAAGGATCTTTACATTTCTAATAGAATCTGAGCCAACATTTCATGAACGTTAAGCAAGTGATTTATATATGCCTTCGTATGATTCTGGCACGTGTAACAATTGCAACCCTCAACAATTGGAGACGAATCTTTTCTGTAAAAAGAAATAGCAAAAGTAAACTATTAGCAGTAGTAAGCGTGTATTAATGACGTCCAAGAAAGAATAGCAAGAAAAATAAATTTGGACAGAGAAGATAAATGCATCAGTAATTACAAATTCACTTCAATTTGAGATGCAAAGCAATATTCTGGAAAATAGAAGTCATTATGAAGAGAGTAATTTCATTTAACATCAGCAGTGTTCAAAATCAGTCTAGATGGCAACACTTGTGCATTAAATTATAAGTTCAATTAAATACAAAGATTTATAGCATATTTAATAAGACATATGATATGCTGAAACCTAAACTATTGTTCAACATTAAGATAGGTGATTTATCAATCCAATGAAATTTAATTATTTAATAATTCTTACAAATTAAATTTCATGAATCCCAAATGCAAAAATGTCTCTACATATAAGTGCTCGCTTTTTTATATATCTTAGATTAGATAGACTACTCACCCCTTTGTGAAGTGAACAACGATATAGTCTTTCATAATAAAGCACTCAACTTATTTGACCGACTACGCACAAATATTAAGTTACAAATTACAATATTGAGTTTTTTTACAATTGTACATAAAGCTGTTATATGCATAATTCATAATTTCATATATCCTAGAAACCTTAATATTTGCTTGAGAATTAATAATCACAAACAACTCTAAATCTCGGAATGAATTAATAAATCACAATTTTTTGCACTCAGAAAAGTAACTGGATACTTGATACTTGGAATTACAGCAAGTCTTGAGAGCACTATTCCTAACAATTACATCAAGAATATTATTTCAAAACTAAGATTTATAATGCAAGCTCTCCATAGACTCATTAGTTTACAATAAATTCAGTGGCAAAGAATAAAAAAGTACAGGAATTCACGAAAGTATATAGAGATACGCGAATTACATTTCCCCACAGCAAATAATATTAAGTTTATCTAATAAACCAAATAGAAGGAAAGAACTTAGTCATCAAGCCAACCAAACTACAAATAGAACTACTTAGGGAGCATTCTAACAACACAAATAATGAAAAGATAATGTGACAACAAATATAAGCTTGATGCATCAATATTCATTTCAGCATGCTGCCAGTGTAACCATAGCACAGATAGCAATGGTTCAAGAGGACATCTCAATAGTACAGTAAAGCATTACCGGTAAATGGTTGCTTTGAGATTAATTTTTGTGTCATCACTGCTAGTATCACATAGTTGATCATTGTAATCATGTCTCCTGGTTTTCTCTGGATGAAATATAAGTGCAAAGCCTCCTAGCGTAAGATGGTAAATATACCTGTCAAACAATTATTAGTTCATTCAAGTTTTGCAGGAAAACTCATCATTGAGAAACTGACAGCGTTCCTGAGCTAAAGCAAACATACGCAGAATCAAATATGTCAATGCCTGCAGCAACACCCTGCAAAACTTCCTCTACAAGAAGTGAAAATCATAAATCAATTTAGAATGAAAAACTCAATGACGGGTAGACAAGATAGAAAAAAAAATCACAGGAAGGAGTATTTCATCCTAAACAAAGAGAAGTTGACTAACAGCCATCAAGGAAGATTTGGGTAAATTCAAATTTATTTTCATCAAACCACATTCAGTGGATCAAACGCTAAATTCCAGTTTACCTTTTACTCTACTCAAGTGGCAAAATTATTAAAAGGAAGATTCCAAAAGAAAAAAAAATGGCAAGATTCAATAAAGATGAGCTGATACCTGGAAGTCCCAGGCCACTTATCTGTCGTGGCTTTTCCTCTGGTAAAATATCCTGAAATTATAAGTTACAAGCAAATAAGAATCATACTTATGCAAATATATCCATCAATGAGAAGATAGAATGAAGGTAAATTAGTGATGACATCAATTAAACTTAATCAAACAGGACAAGCAATTTCTTCTCCTTTAATGTGATTATGTCCCACTACTTCATGACAAGCATCTATTTTGAATGAGACAATCTCTTTCATGACGAACTTCTTCACCGAATAACTCTTTATCAGAATATTATCTAAAGAACCATAAAGTTTTCACACTTTAACATGATAACTCTCCAATAGAAATACTATTTAACATGTAACTAACTATGCCTTTCTTGCAGAAGAACACGTCTTAGTTTCAATACACTGTGACACACGGTATTGTCATACAGCAGGGTCAACCAGGAAATATGATACTGCGATATGCAAAGTGAATTTAATTATTGAAAGCCCAAGAAGAAAAACCCATTGCTTAAAGCTTATGCACAAGGATCAAGGACAGTTTTGCATATCAAAATGCAAGAGGGAAGCTAGAGTTTTGCATATCAAAATGCAAGAGGGAAGCTAGAGTTTATAAATTAACGACAAAACTAAGTCCCTGAGAGGGAAGAAAAATGGAAGACTGTAGAATTAACTGAACATGTGTAAAGACTCAATTATAGGCTGCTTAGTTACAAACATTCTGATGCTTTTTGCTTCTCCTGGAACTGGAAGCATGTTCTCTTCAAAGTCCAATTCCAGCTATCTGGAAAAATTCACTGAACCTTATCTAAAAACTTGTGCGATAAGCAATTGATTTGTGTCCTACTTTAAATCAGAAATCGTGAAAAGAACATAGACTCTTCTCTTTAAAAAGAATAGAATGTTGTCCATGGGAACAAAACAGGACATACTGTAACAGCACTGAGGAGGGCAGGGCGCTCCTCCATATTCTCTCCAAGGCCAAAGCCGCCAATATGATAACCTGCATTGTACAATCACTTTTTAGGGTGTGACGAAAGAAAACAAGACCATTAAATGAAATATGAAGAAAAAGGGGATATAAACAATATATCTAAAATGAAGTGGCATTCGATGTGACTTAAGGAACACAAAAAACACTGAAGGCCGACAAATTGAATAGGTTTCTTCAAACCAACAATGCTAGCAGTGCCTCATAATGGCACATCTAATTTCCAGATGGAACATTGACAAAATAAATGGCTACAATAACCTGAAACATTTTGCTGGGCAACTTCTTGTGCACAACGTTGGCGTTCTTCTACACTAGAACCTCCCACAATGGATCCAAAAACAGCACCACCTGACTGAACTTCAACAGTTAATATGAGATAAATAAGAACCTCCTAAAAGCATGTTTGGCTTGGCTTGTTTCTACAAAAGAAGTTACTTTTTTGCCCAAAATACACTAAAATTTTGAGCTTCTCTTGGTGTAGGGTGTCTTGCTGTCCAAAGAAGATATTCTTTTGGCTACTTTTGTAGCATTTAAGTTAAATCAAAAACATGCTCTAAATCAATTACAAAAGCATGTAGAACAATTCTTACTTGTTAACAATATGATTGACGTGTGTCCACGATATATATTAATAGGATACTAAGCATCTACACACCAGGCAAGCAGCAATCCTAATGTCTGCATTATGAGGAAGCTTGGACAACATTTTTTTTTAGTGGACCTTGTAAATCGTGTTGATGGATAAATATTGATTGTATGAGCACCTCATGAATCAACACATTTAATGGCAACAAAAAACATGGCACCCCCAACTTGACACATGCCGACATATCTTAGCATTTGGCAGACCAAGTTATATTCTAATGAAGTTATCTAGTTCTTGACTGTTCCTATTCAGTGTTTTCGTAAACACCCTTGGCTTAAGCTTTGAATGGCACTTGAACGAGACAGCCATGAAGAGACTCAAAGCTTATGCTTTGAGTTTGTCAAGGCTTACGCACTGAGATGCATGCCTCAAGGCACAAGTCTCATGGACTAGACCACGAAGACACGTACATTGACCCACGCCGGGACAGCCCAGTTTCCACCTTTGGTCAATCAAACTTGAACCTTGTTTGTTGAAGTTTAAGACTGAAAAGCTATCATCAGGCCACGAAGAAAAACCAAGATAGGAAAAACTTGGAACACTTTTCAGGCTAACTTAATTAAAACAAACTTCCTCTTTTGCTTAAATATAAATCATGGAAATGCAGTCATTGTAAAAGGGCTGGGTTAATGGTTGCTTGATTTCTTCTTATATAGTCTCCTGTTTTTCAATTTTGCTCATTTTCGTTGGGGAACTAATCAGCTTTCCTTTTATAGGACTTTCTTGTCTTGTCCTTTCTTCCTATAGATAGTTCAATTCAATCAGAAAAATGAAAGTCAACAATGATCAAGTGTTTCGGACCCTATCTACATTTAATTTTTTGAGCCCGGTATACTGTCTGAGAATTCAATTTCATCAAGATTTAGGCATAAAATTGTTATTATATGTAGGTTGTAATTTCATTGGATTCATTATTGATTATGCCTTCTCAAAATTTTCAAGCTGTGAATAAAATCTGGAAAACATTCATAAAAATTAATATGACGTGAAAATTGCAATACATACAGTGGTAGCCAAATTTGAGGTAATGCAATCGTTCAGCCATCTCACTGTACGGTCAACTGAGGTCCTGTTCCTCTTCTCTGAAACCCAAGCAGGCACTTCATCTGCCAATGTGGCCCACACATTTGGCTTCATTGAAGATATCGTTTGCATATATTCTGCTGGCTTTATCTGTCATACATTGCAAACATTGTTAATTAATTCCAATTTCAATTGCATAAAGAATAACTCTACATATTGTAATTGGAATAATGATTAATGACAATAACAAAATTACAAAACATTACCAGGCGTCGACCACAAGGAGTCTCGAAAGATGCACCGATCCTGTTAGTACTCCCATAATCTGGAAGGGACAAAATGGAATCCCTTGGAACGGCGACAAATATATGTTCTTTCAAACCAAGCATCTGGTGCAGCCCACCTACTTCTGACAAAGTTTTTGGAGAAATGGTATCTAAACTGTAGTTTAAGGTGGAAAAAAGGAAAGAATCAATTAAGTGATTAACAATGTGAACAGTGTTCATAACTTGACACTTGGACAAAATTACAAACACCTACCATGCAACCTAAAAATCATGGAAACGCAAATCCGTTCCAACTTATTACATACACCGTCAATATTACATAGCAAGCAAAAAATCAGCTCTAATATTACACGATGTTCATTATGAGCTTGGGTATAACTTAAAATTCAATTAAAATTAAAAATATGGCCGTTGTTCCACTCGTCTAGTAAAAGTCAACAATAACGGCTAATTTTTCAATTTTAATCTCTACCGAACACACCTATTTCTATTCGAGCCATAAACGTATTGTTGTTAATTACTGCCAGGCGAAATGGTAAAAATTCTTTCACACCAAAGGGTATTAGAAAAGCTTTTGGAATGTTGAATATTCACAAATCACAAACATGCAGATACTTACAAGTGGAGGGGGCTGAATTGGAGGAGGCGAGAGTCGGGGGAAGGAAGAGAAGGCAGGAGGTCAGGTGAAATATGAACGGGCAGGCCTTTACGGGTAGTGAGGAGGAGAGCTGGAGTTTCTAGCTCGCAGCTTCCCAGCTGGAGAAGGCCTGCCCGGGCTCTGCCATTGCTCCATGCCTTCACAGTGAACTTCATTGTCTATCTTCTGCCTCTTTCTCTGTCTTCGGCCGCCCTTGCCCAGCCGCTCCAAGTTTTTTCTCCACCGATGCGGTAAATTTATGGAAAATTGGCGCAAATACATTTGCAATACGTTTTTAGTCGAAATCTTTCAAATGTGCCATAAATAGTTCCAAACCTTTAAAATTTTTGGAGCAAATGGTCCTTTTGAACAAAATCCATTCTAAGGGGCATTAGTTGCAATACAATTGTCCTTATTTTATTTTTATTTTAAGATGCAATTTCGTGAAATGACTTTCTCCACCCAAAAAAAATAAATAGAAAATAATACTTAAATATAGAAAAAATGTAATATATGGTGTGTTTGACCCACATTATTTTGAAAGAATGTATTCTGAAATAGTAAATTGATAGAAAATATGTGGTTGAAAAAGAAGGAAAAATCATGGATGTGATGAAAAATATTATTTTATTGAAAAATGTGTGATTAAAAATAAGTAGAAAAATGAAAATGAAAAATTTAACGTATACCAAACAGGGCATAATTTCATCATTTTTCACCCCACCCCACCCCACGCCACGCCACGCCACCGCTAAACTAGATTTAGGGGTTGTTCGGTAGAGATTGAAAAACTAGCCGTTATTGTTGACTTTTATTAGAGTGGGACCCCATAACGACTATATTTTCAATTTTAATTGGATTTTAAGTACGATCGAACACGCCTTTAAAAAATTATTAAAGAACAACTAACACTTTTTTACTAATAAGAGCATTTCACATTTCAAATAATAAAGTCGATGTTGCAATACAAAAAACTTACCACTGAACTCATATGAAGATATTCTTTCAATAGATCTTCAAGATCTCGATCTAGTA
>CAIGRQ010157984.1:0-13173 GCA_903798375.1 Fraxinus sp. D2006-0159
ACAAAAATAAGTATGAAATATCAATAAATTCAACAAAAAATAATTTATAGCTGAATCCTTTTAAGTATTTAATTAAAAAAAGAAACGCACAAAAGAGTAAAAGACAGAAGAAAAAACCGGGTTAAACCTACCCGGTCCGGAATACAATATCCCCATAACCAAACAGCCCTCAAAAGCTAATTAGGGTTCCCAATCCCGCGTCTCTTAAATCACAAAACCCTAACCCCCAACAACCCCTTCAGAGAGAGAGAGAGAGAGGACCGGAGAGGAGAAATGGTGACATACAGGGTAATTACCATTAATCTCCCTTCTTATGATGGAAAATTTAGTATTTATACTTGTTTGTATGTATATATATGAATTTGTGTGTTTGATCATGAATTGGGATTTCCAAATGGGGATTTATAGGCTTTTATGTGTGGTACATGGTGCAGATTCATCAGTACCAGGTGGTGGGGAGAGCTCTGCCGACGGAGACCGAGGAGCACCCGAAGATCTACCGTATGAAGCTCTGGGCCACTAATGAAGTCCGTGCTAAGTCTAAGTTCTGGTAGGATCCTCTTCCTCTGCTAAATATACATGTCTGTTCTGTGAGTAGCTATATACTTTATCGAAGTATAGGGTTTGAGATCTGCTATTGTTTATTAAGGTATTTTTTGAGGAAGCTTAAGAAGGTAAAGAAGAGTAACGGTCAGATGCTCGCTATCAATGAGGTATTTTTTTTTTTGCACGCATTTATATAATCAATCAGTATGCTCATATGATTATGTTAAACTCGAAAGAACATATACTAAAATATGGTAGTCAAGTCACATTATGGAAGTGTCAATAGGGAAAAAATTTATAAAGAATTTATACGGTGTATGGTTTGTATGCCTTTCATCTGTAATTTACGAAGTTGAGGGAATATATATGCGCATACAGTTGGAAATGCCGCTTCTTGTTTTGTTTCGTATTCAAATGCTGGCTAAAAGTCATTGAATAATATGAATGCTCTTGCTGTTTATATTGTGGAATATCATTATATTAATTATTAATATGCCTCAATAACACTATGGGATGTTAAACACAGATAAAATAATTTTACTGAAATATACAACCATATGAATGACCGGTCGTGCTACATGTACATCACTACTTACAGATTTGTTTACCAACAGATGAGGTGGCAAGATTTGATTGGGTCAAAATCTCATCAACCAAAAAAAAAAACTTCCCCAGTATCTTTTTGACACCTCGTCAATCTGTTATCTTTGTAAAAAATTATGTAAATGATGATGTACAACAAACATTTTCAATGAACGACAAATTGATATGAACTTGATTCCTAAATACTTTGCTTGTAATTTCTTTTGTTGTACACTTGTACTGTAATTCTGTTGTCTATTGCTTTAGTGATTTAAAGAAAAATTCACCATGTAGATTGGGTACAAAAGTAACTTATCAAACGAATTGGGACATAGGCTGAGATGATTGATATTTAGAGAGAATACGATAACCCTTTTTGAAATTTTTTGTTGCTGCAAGCACCACAAGAGAGGTTCTTGCCCATTCTTGGATGAGTTGCAAAGGTTGTAGGCTATCCATAATAAAAGCCCTGCATTAGAGACTGAGTTCCAAATATATCCTTTAGTGTACTGATTATCGGAAGCCATTGTATATAGCGCTCGCTGTATATGATTCAACAGTGGAATGAATAAAAGTGTATTTTTGTTTTAATACTGCATTACAAGCATATCCTTTAGTGTACTGATCGTAGGAACCAATCGTACATTTGATGGTTTCATATGCTTTTCTTTCATTTGTTGGAAAATATAGTGGACTGCTCTCATAAGCTGGATTCAAAGATTTTTGGAAGTTTTTTTTGCTTCTTAAACTACCTTTCTGAGAACTGCATGATCAAATAGTTTCCGTTTTGTAGATTTTTGAGAAGAACCCGACAACCATCAAGAACTACGGCATTTGGTTGCGATACCAAAGCAGAACTGGATATCATAACATGTACAAGGAGTACCGTGATACCACTCTGAATGGTGCTGTCGAGCAGATGTACACTGAGATGGCTTCTCGTCACAGGGTCCGTTCTCACTGCATTCAAATTATTAAGACTGCCACTATACCTGCAAAGCTTTGCAAGAGGGAGAGTACGAAACAATTCCATAACTCCAAGATCAAGTTCCCCTTAGTGTTTAGGAAGGTGAGACCACCAAGCAGGAAGCTCAAGACAACCTACAAAGCATCTAGACCCAACCTGTTTATGTAAAACATGTTTGGTCTCTATTTGCTTAAAATGGAAAAAAGCATTGTTCGATGTTTGGCTTTTTGGATTTCTGAAGGAACATCTTTGGCTGATATTCTAAAGTTTTGTGTTCAACTCCAACTTGTTAAATGTTCTGAAATTGTTTGGAAATCTTCACTAGAAGTTGATATATTTATGGGTTAAAAACGATTGAATGGCTCATGATATATTTCTTGATGTTTATCTTTCTGTTTTTAGTTTTACATTAGTTCACACATGTTAGAAGGTTCCGCTTGCAGTTGATAATTAACCAGAGATTATGTCATCATATGTGCACAATCTTATCTTGATGCTAATACACTTTGATTTATCGAGTGGGCAAGAGAAAGGCATATATATATCTTCAATTGATTACTAGATATCTTGTTGAACTAATCTCTAGTTGTGATGACCATAGTATTCTGATGTTGGAGTTCATCTAATTACTCTTTGCTTTATGTTTAGAAGTGATTTACAATTTACATAAATTTTGAAGTGCAATTATGGTTATATGCCCTAGTGAGGATGTATTAATAAAAATTTTCCAATAGAAATTTATTCTTTAAATTTTATTACGTACGGCTTCCTTAAGCGACCTCACAATTGACATGTTAATTAGTTATTTCTAATTTGGACATGATTCTAAATTTCTAATTCAGTGATATTCTAATTATTGACTTGTGATAATCTGGCCTGAGAAAAAAAAAATATACACACGACTCCGCTGGGGATCGAACCCAGAATCTCTGGTTCCGTAGACCAGCGCCTTATCCATTGGGCCACGGAGTCATTTCTGAGTTGGGTTTGTTTATTGTTTTATTTGGACAAAGCATAACCTAATATTTATTTTAATTTTAGGATGTTTTTGAGCCACATTATTTTGAAAGAATATTATTGACCCCAAAAATTGAACTCAACAAATATCGGATCCACTCTTGCCACGTCAAGCATGGATCCGACGCATTTCTACTAGAATGGAATTGGTAGTTTGACTGGAATGAACGCGGGAGACACTTTTCGGCAAGAAACAAAGGTGTTCGAACCTTGGCGGTATGATTACAACGGTATTCGCGCTATCAACGAACACCGGATCGATTTTCCATATTAGATCTCTCTTTTGTCATGGAATATGTGGAAGGACAAATATGATGTAGAATGATATCACATTGGTATTGGAATCTTAATCTATTTGCTACTATGTTTCTCGAAAATATGTAAAGAACAATGGAATAATAACACGTTTGTATTGGAATCTTGATATATTTGCTATTGTGTTTGTCGAAAATATGTTAAGAACCAAGTATGTAAAATCTTATAAAAAGTTTCATAAGATGAATATATTTCGTGTTTTCTTAGCATATACAGATCCCAATCCCTTTTCTATACAAAGAGAAGCTAATTTATATTAGTCTAGCCGACGTGAAAGCCGTTGGATCAAAATCCACGTGACAACATCGCTAAATTCGAAGCCTCTTGTCAATGTCTATTCCATACAATTAATGTTTGGCAGAAGGCTTGCCGTCCTAGTGGTAAGCTGGCACACTGACACTCTTTATTACATGTCCCATCAATCACTTCTAAAAGATCTCCGATCCACCATGATGGGCAACATCGAGTTCTGTTGGATCAAAGTCAGCCTTTGTTGAAGATCTCTTGATGGTAGAGGTCTTCGGATATCTTTATTGAGCCTCTGCGCAGGGGTTTGGGGGGCTTCTGTGCTTCGGATATAAGCAGCCTCTGTGTTTACATGGAAGAGCTTCAAGTAGGCCTCCGTTATTAGGGCTAAAGGGACATCGGACAAACAACGCTTCGACTCTTGAAGGAGCCTTGGATAGCCATAGCCTTTGTTGACTTTGACCTTATAACCTTCTCTGAAGATCTTTCAACTGACTCTCCGTCAACTTAACTACTAGGTGTGCATGGCTGCCCACGTGGATACGTTGCTTACGTGATAGCTTACGTGGAGTGCTGATTTGGAACCTCTAATTTTGGGGGGGGTAACAAATGTATTTTGGAATAGTAGATTGATGGAGGATGTGTGTGTAGTTGAAAAAGAAGGAAAAGTTATTAATGTGATAGAAAATATTATTTTATTGAAAAATGTGTGGTTGAAAAAGAAGTAAAAGAATGAAAATGAAAATTTTAATGATTCAAGGTAGTGCTGTACTTATCTATTTTCTAGCAATTGGTTGTGTTATTACGTAACTGTTTATAGTGTTTAAAAGAATGAAATAAAGTTCAAGATCATATAACAATTATACACTTTCTAAGGGTTCAGTTCCTCGAGATTCTTTTATTTTTATTGCTTCATGTATCAAATCTTTAACTGTCACGTGTATTTTACGTAAGAAGGTTATGATAGTGAACGACAACAAATATCATTACTCTTCTTATAAAAGGTATTTGGGTTAGTACCCAATGTACATAATCCCAAATCAACTAGAGAACCCACGTTTATGTCTCTCCTTTCGTTGAACACAACACGGCACAAATCTTTGACTGTCTAATTTTCTAATTAGAGTACAAGAAGAAACTTCGAGGATATCCGAGAAGAAATCATATGTTGTCTAGTTTGACGTATCAAGCAGACACGCGGCATAAAATTTTTTTGTAGCAATACGAAGCTTAAACAGACGTATTCATGAATATCTAAGTATAAATATTGGCAGATATAACAAACTAAAGAGACACTAGGCATACATACATCCAACAGAAATCACTGTTGTTTGGTGGAACTAAAGAGAAAGGTGTAGGATAATTGTTTCAATATCGAATACCGGATTTACACACTGGATACTGTATATGCAGACTGGATATCGGATTTGCAGTTTGGATACCGTATATGCAGTAGGCTCATACACCGGTTTACATATCATAACAGATTAAATTGTACATATAACAAATCCAATAATTTGTTAATTGCCTGCCCATTAACAAATGGCAATTAACAAATCAAAATAGCCAACCGGGTCCCGCTCAAAATTAGTGCCAAAGTCAGCCCTTTAACTTATTTTTTCCAACAAAAGTTTAGGTGCTTCTATCTGAGCAACAATCTCGACTAGTTTGTAGTATGACTCGGGATGGAGCAATGCCTCCACAGCTACTTCAGCAACCTGATCTCATAAAGTGCGTCCTATNAAAATTAGTGCCAAAGTCAGCCCTTTAACTTATTTTTTCCAACAAAAGTTTAGGTGCTTCTATCTGAGCAACAATCTCGACTAGTTTGTAGTATGACTCGGGATGGAGCAATGCCTCCACAGCTACTTCAGCAACCTGATCTCATAAAGTGCGTCCTATAAAAGAGAGGGTTCAATGAAAGTGAGGGACAAAGAAAGCATATTATACAATGTCGTCATTGAACTTTTAGCAAAAGTTGATAGTTTGACAGAAAAAGAGATGAGAAATCTCGTAATTTGTCAACTAGACTATGATGTCGTTTTTTCAAACTAACACAAAAAATTACCATAATTTTTTTAGTCGAAATAATATTTATTAAAATAGATATAGAGAAAATGAATTTACTTGATTAAAGTTGATCTTTCAATTCAAGAAGTTAAAGTAAACAATCATTTTACCAATACTCAAAATTTGCAGTCAATTGGTATAAATATTTCATACTTGTATTTTTATCAAAGTTATCAAACACATAAAATAAATGTGATTGTTTGGCCATCAAAATCACGCCAGGCTCGACGCATTAAACCATGTTTGGCTCCCATTTTTTAAAACTCATTCAATCTCATATTTTATGGTACTCATGATTTTTATCACTTAATTCATCAAATTTTATCAAAATTTGTTACAAATCAGATTTTTAGCTAAACACGGAATAAAATTCTTCTATGGCTGATACACATTACATGCCCAGCACCACAAGGGACAATGACATTAACATATCAATCTTTAATTATTTTGAAATGTCACACAACATTACCAACTTGTATCAAATCTACTATGAGACAATAGTCTACCAGGAAAACCATCCTATGTTGTCAATATAAAACAACAACTTTACGTTGGTCCTTGAAGGAGTTGCAAACTGGCTACAAACTAATAGTAAACAGTTAAACCATACTCTACTTCCTTGCGACTTCCTTTGGCTTGCCCATAGTATCGCCATGAACGGTACTACCAGAACCTTTTTGAGCCATTTCTTCACAGTATCTGATAACAAGCCGTTTCTTATAATTAAGTACCTCTACGTCTAGAGGAGTGACTGACGTAGCAGCTGATCTTTGGCGTTTTGAAGAGGTTCTAGGCATGGATGCCTCAGCCGAAACAGGAAAACGCGGGACAGGTGGAATCACCCTGGTTCTGTGATTTGAAGATAACCAAGATAGTATATCGGGTTTACCATCTATATCCACCCATTTGTTGTTAATCCAATCTCTTGAAACTCGAAGGTTTTTCCTCTCAACAGCCGAGAACCTCTTCTCACCTATAGTAAAATAGTAGCTGAACTATCAGATCCTCTGTGGCAAGGAATTAAAAGTACAGCTTCAATGTAACAAAGTGACATGAATAATCTATTGCTAATAGCTTAAAACACTTGGGATGTGATTATCGTGTCAAATCGACAAGAATTATGGGATAAAAGGAAAATCAGATTTTGCCAAGTTCATTTCGTACTTACCAGGAAAGTAAACATGCGGATTTTTGTCTGCAGACATGCTAAATCCAAACACGACACCTTCACACCAGCAATCGCTCTGCCATGCATCAACTGCCGCTCCAACCTTCAATGTAAGGTCTGAAGAATTCTCACTAGGCCAAGGCCGGATTGCAGGACGGCCGGTAAATCTCATGCCTATTATATCTGGAACTGCCACTTTAGATGCAGAAACCCTTTCCTATACATATCAAGCAGATAGAATGATTAATTATATCAAAATCAAAACACATATTAGTATTGTTTAGTGCTATCCAATCCTCTGCTGACCAAACACGCCAGTAGTGTAAAAGAGAATGACAAAGATTAATTGCATTTTCATTGAGTTTATAGTCCTCGTAACTATCACTATATAGAATCCTGACTTGAATATAAAACAAGAGTAACAATTTAATGATTAATACCTCAAGTTTCCCCGATCCATCAGCATCAGTGACATCATAGTATTGAACTAGTAGAAGCTTCTTTGACGACTTTATGACCTTACACCTGAACCAGCAGCCTCGCATGCCGCTGTCCTCGCTAAGAAGCTCTATCTTATGATTGACCTTGGACAATTTTCGAGACTGTTGCTCGGGTCGAACAGGAGGCTTGTCTGACATTGTTATTTTCACTCCTGGGCATGGTTGTGCTACTTGACTATCTGAAATTACATTTGCACAAAAGTACTGATTGCTGAATGAATCAGATGTTATTTAGAGAAATTAAAAGGGGAAGAATTCCATTACAAAATGACACTGACTGAGATCTCTAAAGATTAAATAGGGGAACACTTTCCATATTAGAGGGACAATACTTAAAACCATTAATATGGAAAAATAGTGAAATTTATCGTTAGAACAAAAAGGTTGACATAAATGAAGAGAGAAGAACTATACGAATTAGTTTTGCAATATTGCACGGTACCAATAGCCATTGACCAACTTACCAATTATACTAGTCTCTTTAATACTAGATTTTAAAGTAGTATTTTTTATCCATTGAGTCACCTTAATACCTCATACCAATCTTTCCCCCCCTTCCCCTCTCATGCATGCATGAGAGTGCATAGTACTTCGACCGACCTACCTTAATATTAGATTTTAATGTGGAGTACTACAATCCATTTCCGGCTTAACGAGGCTTCTTAATATTTTATTTCAATCTTTCCCTCCTCCTTCCCCTTTCACGTGTGTGCATGCACATGCATGTGTATACACATACCAACAGCCAAACAGTGTTGAACAGAATGACAAAAATGAGAACGCATGTCTTTATATTAGTCAATAAAATATGAGGAAACAGAATCAACAATGCCAATTCTAACAGAGCAGATTTATCATTGTTCAAAATTTATTGATGAAGAAATACCACTCTCAAATTTCTAATTCTCCTACAGGAGTTTGTAATTTATGTAATTATCACCATTAAAGCCGAATCTTGCCTTCCAATAGTATCCTAACGATGCTGCATTCAATACCGAGATTTTAAATGCCTTTTCATCCTCCAATTCTCTTTGTCACTCTTGGATCATAAGCTTCTAATAAATATCCACATTGCATATGCACACAAGTTTCCTCACGCTATGTTTTCTTTGTTAGTATCCTGGACTACTTTGATAAACAGAGGAGTAACGTTCTGGAATGCAGTATTAGAACCTGAGTTGTTGATGTATCTTAGCCTAGTAAATCTAAAAACTAGAATCGCAGAAGGGTTAGATATCTTGGTTTTGTTATAGAAATTGATGTGAAAGCATTGGTAAACTAATCCTTGAACAAAGAAAGTGCTTCTCAATGCACATTATGAAGTGGCTTATTTAACTGACTTGAAGAAGTTTCCAAAGCTTAATAATGGAAAATAGATAAATAGGTAAACTCTTAGAGATGCTTAATGTGAGTGGAATGAAGGAAACTGGGATCTCAGATTGTGAGTTATGGGAATGATTGTAAAGGTCTCAACAAAAAGAAACAGTAATGGATGAATTAAAAGGGAAATAATGATGAGGAAATCAAGAATGATCCATACTAATCTAGTATCTTTTGGTTCTTTCTGGTCGGCACAGCAAATGACAAAAACTGCAACAACCACTCATAGACAACAACAAAATAAAACCAAATACTAAGAATGATGAAATCCAATTTTGAAAAAAATTTCTCCGCATCCAGAGCATGCTACAAACGAAACGTACTGCCACAGAATTTGTTCAATTGTGTGATAAAGAAAACATTGGCTGCAACCAGAATGACAAATCTTAGTATTGCTGACATCTCAAAAGTAAAACACTGCACTTTCTATAGAAGCATACCCTTCTTCTCCCCTCTTCACATATCTTTGTAAGATAATACATGTCCAACAAACACATAACTACTCAAATACAAAGCCATTACTATCATTTAGGAAGTGAGCTCCAAATTATCCTTCTTTCCTAAATCATCTAATATACGTCTGTATCCATAACCATCGCTTAAATGTGTTGGCAACTTTAAAGCATAAGTTAGTTGGAAGACATCATCTTAAACTAATGGCTTGTATCCAGTACTCAAGAAATTGAAAAGAACGTAATTTGTACACATTTACTCTTGCACAATCTCCTACAGAGCTGTTCTTCTCAACAATTATCTAAAAGCCATGGGGATTGCCTCAAACTACTTGTGAGGGATGTCCAAAAGCTACTATAACAACTGCAATTCTTTTGCCATTTGCACCTGAAAAATCATTAATATAATGAGAACAAAAACATAAGTTCTATATGAACAGTACGTACTTGAATGAGCCATAATTGGATCGCCTCTTGAGGCTATTGATATAAGGAAATCAACAACTTCTCGCTTTGTTTGCCACTTTGTGCCGGAATGGACTTCTATACTGGACCCAAACATGCGTACGAAGTCCTCGGTAACGGAATAGACCATATGCCTTAAACTCCTTTCTGTTCCCACGACAGCAAGGAGAGAATTCCCAGCTGCATCATTTAAGTAAAAGTGAACCAGGCGATTGCCGCTTTCCCTTTGCATAACACGCTCTTCCCATCCCACATACACTTTATTATCCGACATCCTGTTTCCTAATTAAACAATAGACAAATAAAAGTAGTAAGTGTAATAAACAAAACCAGTGATTTATAGTTGACCCCTTCAGTAAATTGCCTGGTTTCAAGCAACAATCTTAAAAAAAACAAAAAATAAGAAAGTTACAACTATTAGCAATTTAACAAAAAAAGGAAGGAAAAAAAAACAATTTGATTTCTGAATTACTAAAGATTCTATCTTGAATAATCCAGAACATGATTTTTTTCGCACAGTGGTATTCAAACACATACCGATTTCCACACTCAGAAATTATTCAAAAAAATGGTTTGCTATATGATTTTCATCGGGTTTTACAAAATCAACATGCAATGGATAAACAGCATTCACAAAAAAAATAATATCAACAAAACCTTTCATAACGTGAACACTTGTACTCTGTAAATTTTCACGACAGAAAAAATCGCAAAGAGAATTAAATGAGCAAGAGAAACTTACTCAAATGCGTCTGGAACAAAAAAATGTGTAGGTGGGAAAAATAAAAATTGGGAATTGATTGCTGCAGGTAGCGAAAGAGAAATGGCAAAGGTGAGTTGTACGTAGAATTTTTTTTGGTGTCACCTGGGTTTTAAGTGGGTCAGACGAATGAGCATTGGACAACCTCAAGCTCCATGACAAAGCTGTAGGTGGGTTGGTTCTGCATTACTATGTTTTTACTGGGCGCCTCTAATATCTATGGATAGAGAAATAACTCTGGAGAAATATGAAAAACAGAAGTTGACGAATGACGACCGTAAAATCTCTCTCTCTCTCTCTCTCTCTCTCGGCGTATCTTTTTTGGGACGGGGTACGATGAAAGGGAAGAATTGTATATGTCCTAGGTTGAAAATATATTTTACTAATTTTCTACAATATGTAATGGAGAAAAGAAGTGGGATCACTTAATTTCTCATTTATTATACATCTTTGGATAAAAAAAACATTTAGTAGTGCGTTTAAATATTTATATACTATGTGTCCTATAAAATATGTAGATAGAACTTATGTCTTATTAAATATATGAATACTAAAATTTAAAAATGACAACGAGAAAGGTGCATGAGAGTATGTAATTGTTTTTGATTAATAAGGACGTATTTTTTATTTTTATCCCTTCCATCATCACTCTCTTGATCATTCGTAATTATGATTGTGTATGAAATATGGAACGTACTCAAATATTTACGTGTCTGTGTGGTCGTTCCCGACTACATTCTCCTACGATTGGAACTTTTGTCTTTTAGAATGGACAAAAAATTCATTGCAATCACAATTTTATTAAATTAAATCTCAACTCTTGACTACATATCACGAGGCTTTAGATTTAAACCAATTCAAATTGTAAAATATGAAGGGGAAGTACACTTAGCGCGACATGCCATTGACTAGTGTATTTCAATTCAATTACACCAGTTAACTTGTATCAAACATTTTTTTTTTTAATATGCAAACCTCTCGAGAATTACCAAAATAAAAATAAAAAAAATCCTTAATTTAGCGATCATGCTACATGTACAACATTGATTGACAACATCTAGTTTGACATCATCACATTCATCCATTATTAAAAACTGTTTTTTACATCACAGTAGAATTTTGACAACACGTGGTTATCAACCAATTTTTATTTTTTATTTTTTTGTCAACCAATATTGTACACTTAAATTTATTCTTTTTCAGAAGCGTGTAATCAATTTACCATTCCGATAAGAAATATATATATAGAAAAGGCGAAAGGAAAACATTTTGCATCTACCAATTGTTTTTGAACAAATCTTGTAATAATTAGCTGATTATACTATAAATGCTAAAAAAATTCTACAATAATAAAGTTCTTTAATTAGCAATTATTTATTTTGCTTCAAAATAATCGATCTCCATTCAAATTTTTGATACAGAAAATTACGTATAACCCTTCTTTTTAAATTTTAGTTTCAAAATTCAGGTTTTAATTATTATTTTTCAACATTCAGGTGATAATTATTATTTAAAAAGAAAAAAAATACATAATCCATTCACATAATACCTTCTCCCATCTGTCAAAATATCTCTCTAAAAAAAAAAAAAAAATCCCCAATTGCATCATACCCACTCCAATCTAGCATAATCTCTCAATCTTCACCCCCACTCCCATATCTCATTCCTCCACCGGCATCCCCACCTTCGATGTCGTTATTCTTCACAGTGAATGAATCGAGATCAAAATAAACGTTCTTCAAAATTTCCTCCACGACGAGTCTAGTTAGTAATTGGAAATAAAGAAGAAGTATAACGTGGCAAATCTAGATTGGGTGTTGATGTTGACGACATCACCTTCGACGAAGCCATTTGAGCTAATTTTCTTGAAATTCATTTAAATTTTGCTCTAAAAAATTTCTGGAATCGAATCGAAAATTGAAATCTTCTTATCATAGAGCAGTTCGCAACTTTAAGATATTGTGATGGTCGAAGTTGGTTTGAACACGTCCATGGTGATGGTCGGCACAGTTGGTCTGGTTTGTTGGTGAGATGGGCAACAAAAATACTATGTCTCAATAAAGAAAGATAGGAGTGTTTGTTTAAGATGATTTATTGTCACATAGTGGCCAACTAATTCAATGCGCAAGTCTTTTTAGATCAGATGAGATGCAAATGGGATATGGTAAGGCAAAACGTTTCTACCTTAAACTTTAGATTGGATTTTCTCTTAAAAGACGAATTTGCAAGTCTATTCTTGTGGTTATGGTGGTTTGTGACTGATAGAAATTGTGTGGTTTGTACAAATGAATAACATTGCCATAGTGACAGTGGTGATGGGAGTGGTGGTGTGCCAAATGAATAACATGGCCAATCTTCTCTCTCATTTTGGATCTCTCTTACTTTGGATTTGATTTTGCCGTGATGGGGGCATGTATGTTTGCCTTGAATGGGGATGCGGGATTGAGCATGGAGACTTGGGAGGAAGTGATTTTTTTTTTCAATGTAAAAAGTCTATTGAGCCCATTTAACTCGAACTCATTTAATGTAATATTTCTTTCCAAGGTTTTATCTTTGAATTTTGCCATTTTTCGTCACTTTCATATTCTTTTCTCCAATTCTTCATCAAACATAAATTTTACCTATAAATACAATATAACATAAATTATTTAAAATTTTATCCAAAACACAATAAAGTATCATGATTTAGGGTCTCGAATAAGTGT
>CAIGRQ010158026.1:0-13501 GCA_903798375.1 Fraxinus sp. D2006-0159
TCCACCGTACACGTCATTTTGTCAACAACTTTTGTCAACGGGCTTTGTACAAATAGCATTTTTGTTATGCTTAATAATTTCACCTTCTAGAAGTCTATTTATGGTTCAGTCACATCATGTCGAGGAACATTAGGGATATGATGTGACTATTTGTTGGGTTGTGTCCATGTTTTGCTACGATGAAATAATAATTTATGATAAATAAATTGTGATTTTATTTATTTATTATTGAATATGCGAATTAAAGTGTCTATAATTACTTGTGATAATCTAAGTTGGGTACTCGCGTAGAGAAATATAGTGTAACACAACTTGTGTTTTGATCATGAATAATTTGTTCACAATCAATGTAAGGATTGACATATTATATTTGAAGGTTGTAGTGTTGACCCATTCGTTATTCGATTTTGTGATTTGTCCTTATTGCAAAATACAGTTAAATGTGACACTAGTACACTTAGAGTGTATTGAACGGACCACATGTCGAGTTTAATTTTATAGTATGATCGTGCAAAAAATTAAATTTCACTTGATCGCAATGTATTTCATCTATATCACTTGACATGATTATGTATTGTCTATAGGGACCCCCTTGTTGAAGACTTTATGGTTTATCCTTAATAATTTCTCCTTCTAGAAGTATATTTATGGTTCACTCAATGTTGAGGAACATTAGGGATATGATTTTACTATTTAATATTCTCGAAGAAAGTATCATTCTTTGCCCATTTGGTAGTTTGTGTGGTTTCAAAAAGTAGGTGGTTGGATGGGAGCTACGGTTCAAGTACTGGCTAAAATTCTGTGACAATTAATGAATAATTAATAATCAAGACGCTTCTCACCTACTTTAATAATTGTCTGTTTTCTATCCTTCTCTATTAACTCGAATGTAAGGAACAACTTTAATTCAGTAGTCATGAGAGGAAAGAAGAAATATGAATATAGTTTTTCATTGCTCATTTGATCATTTAACTTTTTTTTTACCCACCATCTCTGCATGCTCCAACACTTATGACTTTGATACCTTTGAAACTATGTACTACGTGTTACGTTACTTGTACATAAATGTTTTTACACTTGTTGTCAAATGCTGAGGTGGAATGCATTTTGGCCATTGATTTGAAATTCAGCATCTGTCATCTTTTCGATCAATCCGGATGTACAAGTAGCAAGGTCCTATGCACTATTATATTGTCGGCAGAGTTTAAAGACCAGGTGCTGTTTTTTGACTGGTAATTGT
This sequence comes from Fraxinus sp. D2006-0159, assembly GCA_903798375.1. Classification (NCBI taxonomy): domain Eukaryota; kingdom Viridiplantae; phylum Streptophyta; class Magnoliopsida; order Lamiales; family Oleaceae; genus Fraxinus; species Fraxinus sp. D2006-0159. The sequence continues at coordinate 1,241 of CAIGRQ010158026.1, forward strand.
GTACTACAAATTTTGAGATGTCGAATTTTATGCTGTCGTGATCATTAGAAAGTGATCGAGTTTGCTGTTCGGGGGACATTTGTATTTCCAGTCCATAAAGTAGTTCTGTCTTATGCAACTTGGGCCATATTTTGTAGATATCTACTGTGTTTCTGGTTTTGGTATTTAATCTCTTGATATACATTTTAGTTTTGTTAAGGGGATTTTGATTTAACAAACTTCTTACCTGACAGATATTCAGACAACAAGATCTAAACCAAGTTTAAGTTCAATCGGACAATATGGCTGCGGATCATTATCTCCAAAGGGCAGCAATACAAAGAGATTTCACTGAAGATGAAGCTTCCTTGGAGAAGTGGAAATCCTTATCCCCCAGAGTTGACGAGTCTGAAGCAAATCCATCTGGTGGCTTTGAGTGTAACATCTGCCTGGACGTCGTACAAGATCCAGTCGTCACAATCTGTGGGCACCTGTACTGCTGGCCCTGTATTTATCGATGGATTAATCGCCACGACAACTCCCCAGAAAACCTGGATCATCAGCAGCCACAATGTCCTGTCTGCAAGTCAGAGTTATCGGAGAAGACCTTAATCCCACTCTATGGACGTGGAAAAACTATGAGCTCCTATAAAGACAAGGCTTCAAATTTAGGTATTCTCATACCACAAAGGCCTCCTAGTCCTCGATGTGGGGTTAACATGCTGATACCAAATATAACCACTGGTCATTCGCTTCCACCTCAACGTCATCGACCAAGTTATGTCGATCCCTCTCAACCATTTTTCCCTTCCCCGAGCAGCCATATGGCCTCACCCATGATTGGCATTGATGCGATGACACCAAATGTTATCGATCCTATGGTCGGTATGTTCTGGGAAATGATTTACTCGAGGATATTTGGAAATTCGGATACAACTCTGTATACATATCCAAACTCTTATCATTTAGCAGGTAGTAGTAGTCCTAGGTTAAGAAGGCATATAGTGCAAACTGATAAATCGCTCACCAGAGTTTGCTTCTTCCTATTTTGTTGTGTACTTTTATGTCTAGTCTTGTTTTGAACACTCGTTTTTCTCCTGTTTTCTATATCCACTGTAATACTTGTAAAGACTTCCATGTACTAGTATGAGATTACTAATGCAAAAATCACCCCAAAGTAATAAATGATAGAGGTTTTACATATTTTGCATTGATATATTTGCATCTTTTTTCATGTTGATATATGTTCATCGATGATGTTGAGCCTTTTCGTAGGATGCTCGACCAAAGTATGACATGTAAGCTCATGAGTTAACGATTCTTGTTTAGTCGATATGATCGTATGAGATCACAATCCACCCAATACGATCATTATATATTTTTATTATAACATATGATTTTGTTGTAAGCTTGCCTTTATGATAAATTAAAATATTGTGTAGTTGTCTTATCATAGAAGCAAGTGGGAGTTGGAATAGGCTTTTCAAGATACAAATGAAGCATCATCAGTTATCCTTCTATAATAATGATAAATTTCTTAATTTCAAATGTCAAAACATTAGTGTAGACCATTGTCCATCTAGTATTCTGTCTACCACCATGTTATTTCATTTGATAGTATGGCCACCTCAATGAAACTTTTGGAGTGGGGGCTCAAATTCGATCCAATTAAAAAATTTGATTAAATATTAATCAAAACTAAGTATTAATTTTAATCAAACATTTTATAGAAGTGAGATTATAAGTTGGTGAAACATACAGCAAAGGTAATTTTAAATATGTTTGGACCTAAAAAAGGCTTTTTTCTTGTAGGAACTAACGGAAATTAATTAACCACACGGGGTGATACTTATTTTCCGAGCAAGTGCTTATATTGTGCTTTGACTAAAGAAAATACCGTTTTACCCTTAATAGTAACTAGATTCTCAAGGGCATACCATAATTTGTCATGTTGATTTAGCTTGAAAATAACAAGATTTTAAATTGTAAATATGTTTAATATAACCTTTTTTTTAATTATTATTTACATCAAAGGAGCTTAGCTTTTCTTTTTTTAAACCCACCCAAACAGGTACAAGTAATCAATTTGAGTTGAATTTATTTCGATTTTGTTCCCTCCATCATACTTTTTACGAGGCATAATTGAGATAAATTGTCTTTGAAAAAAATTGATATGTAGTTAGACTACTCATTATGACGTGTCTTACTCCTACCTTTTAGTGGAAGCATTTTCTGTTAAGTGGTTTCAAAGTGGTTTAATAAAAGTGAGTGTCATTTTCAGTTTCTTGTCTGTTTTCCTCTAATTGATATATCAGTGGAGGGTGGCGGTGGCCATCGGCTGACATCGTGGTGGCGGCTAATGTTTGGTGTAGGAGAAGCTTCCAAAAGGAAGAGTAAATTCAATCTTGGATGGCCTACTTTTCTTTCTTCCGTTTACCCTGGATGAATACAATCGAAGGGTCAAAATTGGCCAAAATAGGTTTAGAACACCAGTGACGTATTGATATTGAAATTTTCCAATGATTTTGAACGGACTCAAATTACACTTGCCTCTTCTTACTAGGGCAACAACGATTACTAAGGATTTAGACATGAATTGACGTGACCTAAAATGATAACTCGTTACTTTAGGGCATGTTTGAGCTTCATTTTTTTTTTGTGTGTGTGTGTGTAAAATGCATTTTGAAATACTAGATTGATTGAAAATATATGGCTAAAAAATAAGGAAAAGTTTTGTATTTACTTGTGGTACGCGTCACCACCAAATCTACAAGTGAAAACCACGTCATAGTTCAGGTGGATATATGAATCAAATCTGACAAAGTCAAAAAAAAAAAAAAAAACTAATTAGTTAAAGTAAAGAAATCAAAAAAGAAGTTGATACTCTATGTCCTGAATCTCTTTACACCGAAAACCTCCAATCTGAAGCTCCATTTAGCTAAAACACTTGCTATCTTTTAGAGGATCTGTATGCAATCTTTTGAAATGATTGATGTAACATTTGTAATAATGAATGTAACATTTGTAATATATTAAATGCATAGCAGATGGGGCGGTGTAAAGCTTCAACATAGGAGATGAGGCCACGTGGTTCTTATCCAACAGTTACTCCTTCGTGTGATAGAGCATCTCCCACATTCAATCACGAAGAACCCTGGAAGAAGCTATTAAGGAGATATATTTTGGGGCGAGTTTCTTGCCTTTGAAGAGAAAGTGTTGTTTCTTAAGAAAGAACCACTAAAAATTCTAAGGGAAACCTCTTGTTAAAGTCCAGTTTATTCCTTGAGAAGAGAGTATAATTTGCAAGGAAAGAACCAATAAAGGTGCTTTTTAAGAGAAGACGTTATCATAATTTCTGACGATAAAGAATTAGTGCCTCGGAGGGCTAGGGAACACCATCAAGAAAGGAAACCCTCACATGCTGCTCATAAAGCCTGCCATCAATTTTATAAGTAGTATCGGCGAGGTGGATCCAGAATAGCTGCTAGACTCACTAGGGAGGTGGCCACCATGGCTGCAATATGATGAATATCACCCAACAGAATATTGACACGCAAGAGCTGCCTAGGAATATGCAAAGCCAAAAAGGATACCCAATCCCTCCATATGCAGGTCAAGGAAATGCTTTCCTTCACGACTTTTCCCTAGTTCCGCAAGTGAATTACTATCATGGAAAATGAGTCCAAAGCCAAATGGCCAATTATTAACATTATACCATGGAGAAGGCCCCTTAAGATATGGAAGTTGAAGTTGATACATCCACCAACTATGCTACTAATTGACCCAATGAGGCTCAATTCAACTTTCCTCCAGATTACGAGCCGAAATACATGTCTCAGAGATACATAAGTGTCTTTGACAAGTTAAGCCCCAAAAGGCCTAGAAATAGGTAGGCTCAACCTTCTTTTGTATCTAAAAATATGCAACAAGGACCACCTCAGTTTGGAAGACAAAATGAACCTACACATGGCAACCCACCTCAGAATCCTCCGCTTAGAAAAGGAGCTAGAGGGGGATAGAGCAGGCCAAGAATCAAGTAGGTCTATCCCAACCACCTCGGGGACCTCAAGTCAGAAAGGATGAAGATTCTGACGAACCACAAAGGTTTCGCGACGTTGACGACGATGATGACATCTTTCCATTCTCCCAGGGAATTAGGGATGCCCTATCCCAAGCTACTTTATACTTTCAAAAACTCCTAAGTACGATGGAAGAGGTGATCCTGCAAAGCACTTCAACAACTTCAAAACCTATATAAGCCTAAGAGGTTTCACTCCCACTATGAAATGTAGAGCTTTCCACTTGACTCTAAGTGAAAAGGTTGAAGTGTGGTATACCAAGCTACCAGAATGAAGCATCAGAAGTTGACCAAACATGAAAAACGCTTTCCTCAAGTGCTTCGAAACTAGTAAGGAAGGCGAAGAGCTTATACAGCACCTTCATGACATGAGCCAGCAGTAAGAAGAGTCGTTGAAAATCTTCTTATCCTGTTTTACTAATGAAATGACGTACTGTGTACAAGTTATCGATAGGGAAGCACTATCAACCCTAAGGAGAGGGCTAGATATAAACTATTTCTTTCACCACCTCAAAGACAACGAAGAAGAAGCCCCAACTCCCATTTGATGGAACACTAAGTCGGACAGTCGACTAGCCTCAACCAGGGCAAGCACTAGCTGAAGCGACGTTGAATGTAGTACCCACTTAGACTTATGAGGATGTCAACCCTAGTGTTGAGGCACAGTTTTCCTAAGGAAGGTCTAGCCAACAATTTTCCTAAAGTGGAAGAAATATAGGGCAGAGTTCTAAACTTAGGAATAGAGGTGAAACACCTCTTTACTGCACTAACCATCACTCTTATAGCTATAATACAGCTGACTGTAGGCACATTGCCTCATCTACAACCTGGTAATAGAAAAAGAAACAAACGCTTATGAGGAGATGCGCCTCGTCCTAGGCAAGATCGATAATCTAAGAGAGTTGAGGCTAGTTGTCCCATTCGAAATGATGCTCATCGGAGGCTAGAAAGTGATAGGGAGAGGCCTAGGGAAGTCAAAGGCAAAGGAGAAGCCCTCCAAATAACACCGACTGTGAACCTATTCAAGAGATTAACACAATCTTTGGAGACCCTTATGTTGGGAAAAACCTAGAAATGCGCTAAGGAACTATGCAAGGGAAGCCAGGGATCTCCCAATGGTACGCTTCATAGTCAACAACATCGACCCTCAACTGGGAGAGGGGTACAACCTATTACTTTAACACAAGAGGATGCATCTATTTTGCATTATCCATATTGAAATGCCTTGGTGATAAGGGTGGTTGTAGCATGAAATAGCTTCAAAAGAATGTTAGTGGAGAATGGGAGTTTGATCCGTTTCTTATTTGGAGCAACCTTTGACAAAATGGAAGTGGACTATGAGCTCCCCCTTGTATGGCTTCATAGGCAATAACATCATCCCAAGGGGAAAAATTACTTTGGCAATGGAGATGGGAACGACACCAATGATTGCTTTCAACTTTATGGAATCTTTGGTAGTAGACAACCAGCCTGCCTATCATGGGGTGCTAGGAAGACCAGCATTAAAGGAGTTATGGGCCATTATGTCCATCCACCACCTATGCATGAAGTTCCTACTAAAAATGGTATCGCCACTGTTAGATGCAATCCAATGAGTGCAATGGAGTGTTATTTGAACTCCCTTAGGAAGGCAGAACCAATGTCAATGTAATTTTGGTAAACACTTACATGAACGACGCCCCTGAATAAAGGCTAATTCCAGAACAAGGGGAAGATGTCGAAATCATGGACGCTTCTAAAGAAGACACCATCTCTAAAGTGATAATGGCCTCGAAGAAAGGAGAGTTGCTAAAGAAGGGGCTAAGTTAGATGAACTAGATCCTCGTATTATTGATTGTGGACCTCAAACAGCCCCAATGAAAGTGTAAAAGTTTTCCAATTGATCTTCGGATCCCTCTAAATCCTTGCAGGTTGGAAAAGATCTACCAATGGAGGCTAAGGAGAAATTGAAATGTTTCTTATGTGAAAATTTAGATATCTTTAAGTGGAGAGGACATGAGGGTATCGACCCCAAAGTTAGTTGTCATCACTTAAAGATTGTTCATAAAGATACCCTTCATCGATAAAAAATGAGGGCTCTCAACCCGAAATGTATGAAGCCTTGAAAGATGAAGTGAAGAAGTTGATTGAAAATTATTTCATCCAAGAATCAACCTATCTGAAGTTGGTATCTAACATCATCCTTGTTAAAAAAATATAATGGTAAGTGGATGGTATGCATAGCTTTTTTCAATCTCAACCAAGCTTGTCCAATGACAGTTTTCCATTCCTACGAATAAATAGATCAGCTCGTTGACTCTACTACCGGGCATGAACTATTGAGCTTCATGGAATCCTACATAGAATATAATTAGTTCCCAATGTACCCAGTTGATGAAGAGCATATGTCCTTCATAGCAGACAGATGTCTCTACTGCTACAAGGTGATGTCCTTTGGGTTTAAAAATGTTCGGCCACTTATTAGAGACTTGTTAATAAGATGTACATTGACCTCATTGGAAAGAAGATGTAGGTATATGTAGATGATATGCTAGTGAAAAGCCTGAAAGTAAATGATCATGTGGAACACCTCAACGAAGCCTTTCAAATACTACGGAGGTATAGGATGAGGCTGAACTCCCTTAAGTGTGCATTCAGAGTCACTTTGAGAAATTCTTGGGCTATATGGTCAACTAAAGAGGCATAGGAGCCAATCTTGAAAAGATTAAAGCCCTGACGAAATGAGGTCACCCTAAAAGCCTAAATAGGTACAAAGCCTCATAGACGCATAGCAACCTTGAGCCGTTTTGTCTCAAAGGAAACTGATAAGTGTCTTCTCTTCTTCAAGGTTCTAAATGGAGGACAAAAGTTTCAATGGATGGAGGAGTGCGAAGTAGCCTTGCAAGAGTTGAAGAAGCACTTAGCACAGGCTTCCCTCCTTTCTAAGCCCAAATTGACAATTCTCTACAACTATACTTGGAAATTGACACATATGCTATCAGTTCGGTACTCGTAAGGGAGAAAGGTGATCACCAACTTCCTATTTATTATGTAAGTAAAGCACTCTTAACAACAGAAACCCACTATCAAAACATGGCCCTTTCTTTGGTAACTGTCCCATGAAGATTGAGGCCATACTTCGAAACCCAAACCATACAAGTACTAAAAAATTTCCCACACAAACAAGTACTTTAGAAGCCTGATGCTTTAGGAATGATGATGAAATGGGTTGTAGAACTTAGTGAGTTTGACATATTTTTTAAGATAATAGATGTCACCAAAGGCCAAGTGCTATCATATTTCGTAGCAAAGTTCGCCCACATTCGAGAAATAGAAGAAGAAACGGAATCTCCGAACCTCCCACCTAAAACCTGTTTGTTGATGGTTTCTCAGGAAACACGAGCTTTGGGGTAGGAGTGGTCTTACTAAGCCTAGAAGGGCATAAGCTTAATAGTGTTGTGAGGTTCCGATTTAAGGCTATCAACAATGAAGAGAATACGAGGCCCTTTTAGCCGACCTAATATTGGCAAGAGAGATACAAGTGAAGAGGCTAATTATCAATAGTGATTCCAAGTTCGTAGTAAGCTAGTTTAATGGCAATTTCTTGATCAAGGATAAGAGCATGGCCGTATATCTGATGTTGGTAATGTAATTTGTTCCAACCTTTTAAAAGCTTGAGGTGGCACAGATCACATGCATAGAAAATGTCCATGTCGACGATCTTTCGAAGCTAGCAAATAGTAAAGATTTCAAACTGTTTATCGGTGTACCTATAAAACATCTCCCTAGACCCTCCACTTCTAAAGGTGAAGAGGTGATGTGGGTCGAAGATACTCCTTAGATGCAACCCTTCATAGCATTCCTTAGGGATTAGGCACTACCCTCTAATAAAGAGGAAGTGCCAACGCTCAGAAGACGAGCAACACATTTTGTTTTTAATGATGATGTACTGTACAAGAGAGGTTTCTCCCTACCCCTCCTCTGATGCATAGGTGGTGAGCAGGCTACTTATGTGCTCCAAGAAATCCATGAAAACAATCATACAGAAGGATGTACTCTGGCACAAAAGGTACTGAGGCAGGGATACTACTAGCCTGCATTGAAATGATGCACAATAATTTGTGAAAAGGTGTGACAAATGTTAACATTTTGCGATAATATAAAGATAATCTTCCATGAGCTAAGTGTTGTCTCCTGCCATGACCATTTGATCTCCTTGGACCCCTACCTAAAGGAAATGGCAGTATCGGCTTCACTATCGTCGCTATTGCCTATTTTACTAAGTTGATGGAAGCTGAACCCTTGGCCAAAATTACAGAAGCTAACACTTCCAAATTTTTGTGGAAGAACATTATTTATAGGTTTGGGATCCCAACTCAATCCTATCTAAAAATGGACTGCATATTGATAACAAGAAAGTCGGGGACTTATGCGAGTAACTAGGAATCAAGACGCATTATGTTACGCCTCACCACCGAGGTTCCAAGTGAAAAGCACGTCATAGTCCACGTGAAGATATGAGTCAGATTTGACAAAGTCGACAAAGACCCAATTGGTAAAATTAATGAAATCAAAGAAAAGTTGATGCTCTCTGTCCTGTAACTCTTCACATCAAAGACCTCCAATTCGAAGTTTCCTTTGTCCGAAACCCTTCCTATCGTTTAGAGGATAGAAATGATTGATGTAATGTTTGTAATAATGAATGTCGAGATTGTTAGCTTAGGGTATAAGGTGGATGATCCGTTATCAATGTATTAAATGCATAGCAGACTGAGTTATGTGAGGCTTCGACCTAGAATAAGAGGCCACGTGGTTCTTATCCAAGGCTACCACTTCGGTCAGAACTCTATAAATAGGAAACTGTTGTAACATTTGAATCTAATACAAATTTTAATACTTAAAATCACATTCGATCTTCTCTCATGCTGATTCCATATTTATTTACTTGAGTTTAGATTATTTCTACTTTAGTTGAGTTGTTCGTGAGTGCTTTTTTATTTGCAATCACATTCGATCATATTGTCGGTGCTCGAACATTTTTATCTCATGACATAGAGCATCTTTTACATCCATAAATATTATCCTTTCCCATCCGAATTGCAGGTCGAAACATGTTGGAATTCACTTACGTGGACGAGAGTATGCTCAACATAAGTTGTCCACGTAACCTTAACAAAAAAGGGTCATCACATTTCTCCGCCCGTGCCATTCTTAGGCTAATGGGTAGGTGGAATCCATCAATAAAACTAGCAAGTATAGCCTCAAAAAAAAGTTGGATGCTTCCAAAGGGGTTTGGATGTATGAACTACCTCAGATCCTATGGGTTATTCGAACCACTAGTAGGATGGTTATACGATAAACTCCTTTTTTCATAGCTTATGGAGCAGAGGCTATGAGCCTCATCGAAGTAGGTCTACCATCTTCTCGTTGCTTATATTTCAATGAAATATCTAATGACCAGTTGATGAAGTACAAACTTGATTTCCTTAATGAAAGAAAGAACGAATCCCAAGTGAAGTTAACCACCTATCAATGAAAGATGACCCAGTACTACAATTCTAAAGTCAAGAAGAAGTCATTTCGTGTAAACGACCTTGTATTTTATACAGCATTCATCTTCTCTAAACAGCTAGGAATGGGGACCATTGGTCCCAACTGGAAAGGTCCCTACCATATTAGATAAGATGTTGATCTAGAACCTATAGAATCGAAAATTTGGATGGTAAAGCCTCAATAGATATGTGTAAATACTAAGCTCGTGTACGATTTGTTTAATTCAATAAAAGTGGCATTGTTAAATTCTTAAAAGAAAAAAAGTACCTCCCAACGACAAAAGTTTTGGGAGAACCCACTGCCTGATGAGACATCTACTGGACAAGGAAGCATAGACACTTAGACGAAGATATAGATCCCAAAAGGGGCCACCTTGTTACTTATCAAAGTGAATAACACGTACTGCCCAATGACAAAAGTCATGGGGGAAGCCTCTACATGAATGAGCCATTCAGCCCCATGTCGAGTAAAGATAAAAGTCAAAAAACATATGAACTTATAAGACTCGTCCAAATTATGATTGAAATGAGTATTAACAAAGGCTGAAGCACATCGAAAAGCAATAACATAAAGTTCAGTAAATAATACATATATAAGAAAAAAGGATGTAATCCATTGAAGATCATTACATGGGGGTCGAAGCCATTTACATTGGAGAAATAGAAAAATTACAAAAGCCTAAGCTATGCAGGTGTAGGAGAAGATTGGTACTAGAAAAAAGGGACAATGGCTTTGGGGACAATGGCTCCAGAAGTTGCATTGTCGTCCCCAACCTCATCGTCTTCCAGATCAATCACATGGCTTCCATCCACTGGAGTCTGAGGCTCTACTTCTTCCAAAAACTCTGACCTCAAGTCCTAAGTGTTAATGGTTTGAGAGTGCAACTCAATCCATTCCACAACTTCGGTGTATGCATACTTCTAACAATACTTTGCAAAGCGTCAATTCTCCTCAGTTAAATGGAAGTTGGCAACATGTTACTTTACAGCATAACCACCAACAGACTGGGTCTTTCCCTCGTCGCCTCAACCTTTTTAGTCAAGCGAGTTACTTTAGAGCTAAGCTCCCCCACCTTCTACTTTAAGGCAGCATTCTCCTTATTTGACCTTTCTAAGGCCTTAACAGCTATTTTCTGATGGGCGTCGAAGGTTCCACCTACTTAATAAGAGAAGTCACTTCATTTTGCGATAAGTAGACTTATTTCTTTAGATTCTCTATCTCTGCTAAAGTAGATGCGAGCTTTATGGCCTCCTCAACCTACTACTTCTTGGCAACCTTAACTTCGGCCTGGACATTTTTTTAGTTCGGACGGCTGTAGAGGCAGTTGTTGAGTGGCTCGAAGTCTTTCCTATTATAACCCATTCCATTTAGTCAAAATCAAAAGTTTGACTTGTCAAAATCAAATTCTAAAAGGGTCTTGAATTGAGAAAATTATGTTCTTGGGGTTTATTTTACAATTGAAAATATATGAGGGTTTAAAATGGATACAATTTTAAGTTGGGAGTCCATTTCTCAAGTATTAAAATGTAAGGATTTAATGGGGTTTTATGTAAAGGTTGAAGGGCTTGACTTGCAAAAGTGGGTTAGTGGAACACAAGTGGCAGGTGAACCCATTTTTTTGTTTTTCATTTTCATTTTCATATTCATATACACACGCAAATGGATAAACAAAAATTGTGAACCAAACCTGAAGTCCGAAAAAAAAAAAAGGAAAAAAGGAAAAAGGAGAAGGAGAAGAAATAAAAAGAAGAAAAAAGGGGAAGAAGGTAAGAAGAAGAAGTTAGTGTTGATTTCTTGAAGCATGGGTTCAATTTTTCTATTTTCTTCAAGAGATAAGAAGTAATTTATTTTAAATTTTCTAGGGTTCTAAGTAGTTGGTTTAATTTTCAGATTGAGAGAAAGNAAAAAAGGGGGAACAAGGTAAGAAGAACAATTTAGTGTTGATTTCTTGAAGCATGGGTTCAAATTTTCTATTTTCTTCAAGAGATAAGACATAATTTATTTTAAATTTTCTAGGGTTCTAAGTAGTTGGTTTAATTTTCAGATTGAGAGAAAGAGTATGATTTCAAGCCAATATTTTGATATGGGAAGGAAAAGTGGTGATTATCTTCCATCAGTCAATTTGAAAAATATAGAACAATGAGCAATAGTTGAGATTTTGGGCCTGTAATTTACTCAGTAAGGAATTGGACGAATTGGCTTGTAATTGAACAAGTGCCTCACTTCTCAGGAAATAATGAGGAGATTGGAATATCTTATCAATCAAGATAATCCCCATCCAGTTCATAGCCAGTGAGGGAAAAGTTTAAATGGCGAGTGGAAAAACTTAAATATTTTTCAAGTATTGATAATTAATTATATTATTATACATTTTACGCAATTATGTGCATTACGTGTCCAATTATACGATTAATTTGAAAATATTCCTTTTAAAGATTGTGTATGAATTATTTGTTAATTGGAACGTGAGACATATATCATATTGAGATCAACCAGAAAAGTGCCGATGATTATATACTTATTCTAGTTCACGGAGTGACCTTGGTCATGTTCTATACTACACTGAGGGGTATTGACAGTGGATGAAGGGGTCTGATCGTGTACCTATAGTTCACTGAGTGGCCTTGTGTGTGTTCTAGTATTGATTGTAAGAGGTCTTTGAGACCCACTTT
>CAIGRQ010158045.1:0-10736 GCA_903798375.1 Fraxinus sp. D2006-0159
TTATACTCTTTCCAAGAAGGTGGTAATTTTTTTCAATTATAACAGACGCTTGAAAACCCTCACAGATTTTTCATCTCTCAACAATAAGGAAACTCCACCCTAGTCTCTGTGATACAAAACGAGCGCAGAATCTGCTGGCATATGAACGAGGGTAAATCAACAGAATCATCGTGTAATAAGGCGTACAAGAAGTGGGCCTTCTCCATAGGTAATGAAGAAGTATGGGAAATATGCCATAGATTTGTGCACACAATGCGTAATAGAATCTGACGATCAGTAGGGAGAGAGCCAGTGTGGATCGCACTAGGGCCTCCTTCCAACACACCGTTGAATAGACAAAAGAGTCCACCGGAAGTGTATCAGGTGATAAATATGAAAACAAAGGGTGAACAACCCGAGGAATATGGGCTAAACTAGACACGACATCGTGAGTAATCTTAATCATCTTATCCCTAAGAAATACCCTAAAAGTAGACCCACTATCGTCGTGAATGTTAGCATAAAACATCTAAACGAGGAGACTAGGAGGATGAGTTAAATCAATAAGCAAAGGACCCCAGCCCCTAGAAGTGGAAATGGTAGTGATAAGGAAAAATGTCAAATAAGACTATTTCACACGCCACTAGCACTGGGTGTAACGAGAACTAGGTCCCAAACACCTCTTAGGCAATAACGAAAATGAACCGTGATCGACTGAATGAGTGGATGCACTCGATGTCTGTGAAGTCATTCGAGCTTGCTTAGGAGGCATCTGAGAAGTAGACCAGAGACTCACGTTAAATAATACAATAGATGACACTACTGGATGAAATGCTATAATGTACGTGAAAAGACAACCTACATGATGCTAACTCGACAAAAGCACACAAACAAACTATATGCTCACAAACTAATGCAAAACTCCACTAAAGATGAAACTGTGCATTGCATGGATGGAGATAACACGACATTGTGACACCGGGACATAGTGCCTTGGCGTGATGATGTGGAATCGGGACATCATGATGTGATGCCCTGACTACGCGACGCAATGACTGACGTGCTGTGACGACACTCCACCATGATGTAACATCATCTTGCAATGCAACATCAAATGCAAAATTAACGACTTCAACTAAATAAACCTACCACTCTAACGTGGTCGAGTGTGTGAGGGAGTATCGACCACATGACTTGATGTTCAAATACCACCAAAAACAAAATTGTATTCAAAGCGTGACGGGAGTGTAAAATATGAAGAACTCGAACACCACTCCAACTAAAAACACCAAATTTAATACAATTTTTACTATTTGCAACTTCTTGACTTTTACAACATATTAATTATAGTCACTTTTGTTCACAAACTTGCCAATTACATAAAAAAATCTAACAGTCTCCATGAACAATTCACTGGGGATGATAAAATTGCAATTGGTAATGGGAAAGGTTTATATATTGAGAATACTGGTCATCTATTCTTCAATACGCCTTCTTAAGCTTTTGTTTAAATCATGTTAACCATTGTCCTCATGTCTTTACAAATTTGATTTCCACAGATAAAATTTGTAAGGATAATCACTCATATTTTATTTTAACTGATAAATCTTTATTTTTGAAGGATGTACAAATGGGAACCACGCTAGTTGAAAGTCGGAGTAAGGATGGTCTCTATCCTATTCATCTCTCATCTTCCTTGAATTCTGCTAAAGCTCCTATTGCTCTTCTTCGTGTCAAGGTACCCTTTGAAACTTGGCATTCTCGGTTTGGTTGTTGCTCATCTCAAGCTACTCATCGTCTTCTTCACAAGTTTAATTTACCAGTAAATAAATCGGATGCAAAGTTTGGTATTTGTAAACGTTGTCAACTCATCAAGGTTAAGATATTGCCATTCGTTACTTCTTCTAGGATTTCTTCCCATTATTTTCAATTAATTTCTCCCACTCCATCTAATAGCGGGTGTTGTTATTATGTCATTTATGTTGATGATTTTACTCGTTATTGTTGGCTCTTTCCTTTGCGTAATAAATTAGATGTTTTTATGACTTTCTTCAAATTCTATGCGCATATTTCTACCCACTTTTCGTATCACATTAAACAGTTACAACATGATGATGGTGAAGAATTTATTTCCAAACAATTTCGTACCTTTATTCATGATAATGTCATTATCCAATGTAATTGTTGTCCACGTATTCCTAGGCAAAATGGGGGTAGCTAAGAGGAAAAATCGTCATATTGTGGAGATGAGACCTCTTTGTTAGCTCAATCTAAGTTACATTAATATTTTTGGGTTGATACATTTGTAATTGCTAATTATCTCAGTAATTCTCTACCTATACCAATACTTCAAAATTGTTCTCTTATTCGATTTTGTTTAGGAAAGACCCGGATTAAAAACATCTAAAAACTTTTAGTTGTGTTTGTTATCCACTTCTGCATCCCTATAAACATTTTGTTCTGCACTAAATGTTGTATAGTTTTGGGTAATGGTCTCATCAAAAAGGTTATAGGTGTTTCTATATTTCATACATTGATTCTATGTTACTCGACATGTTGTCTTTAACGAATCCTTATTTCCTGGTCTAGAGTCCACAACTACTCTATCTTCAACCTCTGGTTATTGGCTACATATCCAACGCTTGGTAAATTCCTCTTTTCATTTGAATTTAAATTTTGGATAATGTATCTCTTATGTGCTTCTCCTTCAAATTTGCAGGTTCAATACTTAAATTTAAATTCAATTTCCTCCATACCCGAATCCTCATCTCCCTTGCAAGTCCTGAATTTGAATTCTAATTCTCCACTGAGTGAGCTTCCACATTCCTCTCAACAACCTGATCTTACCACTTCTTTGACTTTAGATACATCCGAAAATCAAATCCTATGGGTTTTTTTTAGCTAGCTCTCCAGTAAATCATAACAGCCAGTTCATTCCTTTTCATCCTATGTGAACATATTAAAAAACTGGCCATTCCATGCCTAAAAAAACTCAGATTTCAATTTTTTTACTCAACCGAGCATCCACTTCTTGTCCTAACAATATCCATTTACCGTCGAAACCTACTTGTTATTCACAAGAAGTTGTTTCACCCGAGTGGAGAAATGACACGGCTCTTGAGTTTGAAGCTTTGTGCTAATGATACTTGGGCATTGGTCCTTCGCTCATCTAAAGAGAATTTAATTCGCAACAAGTGGGTTAATAAAATTTAACAAAATCAAGATATTTTTTATTATGATCATCCTAATTATGTCTGTAAGCCTCTCAAGTCACTTAAGGAAGATATTTTGATGGATTGTGAACAACAAAGATGAGGAAAGGTAGAGATTTCAATCACGAAACATTGGTGTTACATGGCTGGAATATATAGCCATTGTTTAGTACCTTACAAAAGTGTTTTTCTACCAACTATTCTACCTACTAAGTTATAATATATAACTTAGGCTACAATTGAGTACAAAATTCATCAGACAAATCATAACAAAAAAATTTGTTTATTAACAAAAAAGTGTTGTACATTTGTCAACACTCCTCCTTGACACTATGTTGGAAACATCAAGACATTCTCTCAATGTTTCAAATATTTCCTTAGGCAAAGCTTTGATTAAATGTTAGCAAGTTGTTTCTTAGAACTGCAATGCTTTAGCTCCACCTCTTGCCTTTCTTGAGCTTCCCTGATGAAATGATATTTGATCTTTATATGCTTAGTCCTTCCATGAAACACTTGATTTTTTACCATAGCCACTGCTGATTGGTTGTCACAAAGGATAGTTGTTGCCTCAGCTTGTTTATGCCTCAGATCATCCATCATTTTCCTAAGACAAATGGCTTGATTTGTTGCCTCTGATGCTGCTATGTATTCTGCTTCAGCATTTGATTGTGTCACGATTTTTGCTTAACTGAATTCCAGCANTGATTGGTTGTCACAAAGGATAGTTGTTGCCTCAGCTTGTTTATGCCTCAGATCATCCATCATTTTCCTAAGACAAATGGCTTGATTTGTTGCCTCTGATGCTGCTATGTATTCTGCTTCAGCATTTGATTGTGTCACGATTTTTGCTTAACTGAATTCCAGCAAACAATGCTTGAACCAACATAGAAAGCATAGCCAGACGTGCTCTTCATATCATCAACTGATCCGACCCAATCACTAACTGTGAAACCAGTTAAAAACAAAGTTTCTGATTTCTTGAAGCTGATCCCCATCTCCTTTGTTCTTTTGATGTATCTCAGCACTCTCTTGGCAGCATGGAAATGGGTTTTCACTAGGTTTTTGCCTGAATTTTGATAGCATATTCACGGTAAACATTATATTAGGTCTGGTGGTAGTTAAATATAACAAGTAGCCAACTAAACTTCTGTAAATCTTCTCATTAATCCTCTTTGCTCCATTTTCTTTCATCAACTTTAAATTGTAAATTAAAGGGGTGCTAACTGGCTTTCAATTTTCCATGTTAAACTTCCTTAACACATCTTTAGCATATTTCTTTTGGCAAAAAAAATAAAAAAATTCCAGCCTTTGATTGCTCAATTTCCATTCCAAGGAAGTACTTCATAATCTGTCATCTCAAACACCTTCTTCATTTCATCCTTCACTATTTCAATCAATGTTGTATTACTTCCTATAACTAGAAGGTCATCAACATACAAAGAGATGATGATCAAATCCTCCTCTACTTGCTTAATGTAAAGTGTTTGTTCATTGATGTTTTTGATGAAACCAAGCTGCTCAAGTATTCATCTATCCCGCTGTACAAAGTTTTTGGAGCTTGCTTTAAATCATATAAAGCTTTCCTCAATAGGTACACTCTATCCTCCTTTTTATCTATTATGAAGCCTTCAGGTTGCTCAATAAAGATTTCCTCATTCAAGTGTCCATTTAGGAAGATAGATTTCACATCTAGCTGGTATATCCTCCGTATTTTTTGAGCAGCAATGGCAAACAACAAACTTATTGTCTCAAACCTGGCCACTGGACCAAATGTATCAGTAAAATCGACTCTATATTGCTGAGCATAGCCTTGAACTTGTTAATAGAACCATCAACATTCATTTTGGTTCTATACACCCACTTTACTCCAATTACTCCAATCACATTCTTATTTTTTGGTATGTCAACTAGCATCCATGTTCCATTTTTTTCAATCACCTTAAGCTCCCCCTTCATTGAATCATCCATGCTTGAGAATCAGCTATTTTAGTAAGTTTGAAGGTTCTAGCACGGCTAAGTTACAAGAAGCATATATGTCTTCAAGTGATCTAGTTTTTATCACTTCATTCTCTAAATCTGATCCACTATCAGGTTCAGCTTCGACTTTAGCTTCATCTTCATCCTGTGGAACCTATCTTGAAACCTCAACTTTATTCACCGAACTTGACTCCCAATTTCATGAAAAGTTTTCATCAAACTTGACATCCCTGTTGGAAATCATTTTCTTGGTTTGAGGATTGTAGATTCTATATCCTTTTGCATTATCATAGTAACCAACCAAGATACTTGCTTCAGCCTTTTAACTTAACTTGTCTCTTTTTACATCTGGTATATGAGTATAGCATATACTTCCAAACACTTTCAAGTGAGAAACATTTGGCTTAACTCCATACCAGACTTCATAAGGAGTTAACTTATCCTAGGCCTTTGTAGGTAACTTGTTGAGAAGATAAATGGTTGTGTTCACTACCTTAGCCCAGAATTCTTTTGATACTTTCTTCTCCAGTATCAAACATTTGGCCATTTCCATGATTGTTCTGTTTTTCCTTTTACATATTCCATTTTGCTGAGGTGAGTAAGGAATGGTTAGCTAGTGTTTGATTCCCACTATATCACAAAATCTGTCAAACTGGTTGTTGGTATATTTAGTCCCATTATTTGTTCTTATTTTTTTATTTTATAATCACTTTCGTTCTCTACAAAACTTTTAAATTTTTGAAACACTGTAGGCACCTCTGACTTCATCTTCAAAAATTAAACCCAACACATTCTCGTTAAATAATCTATAATCTATAAATAGGACAAAATGTCTGCTACCATTCAAGATTGAAGTTCTCATTGGACCACACACATTAGAATGGACTAATTACAGCTTACTTAATGCTCTTCTAGACTGATTTTTAGAGAAAGGCAACCTTGTTTGTTTACCTAATTGACAGATATCACAGACACAAGCATCATCACTCACCTTTGGCATGTTTTTCAAAAGCTCTAGTTTATTCAGATTTTTAAATGAAGTATAATTGGCATGCCCAAAACATTTATGCCACAATGAAGATTCAATTAAAGTACTAGTAAGAGCATGAGAGTTAACAATCTTCTATCCCAAAGGAAAACTCCTATGCCTCATTTCTACTATCATTAACTCAAGGTTGTTTGAATCCAATATGGTGCAGCTACTATCCTAAATATTAAGGTGTAATTTTTTTCAATCAATTGGCCAACAATAATCAGATTTTGATCAATGTTAGGCACATACAGAACATCAGAAATGAACTTGATACCTGATGGCGTTTGGACTAAAACTTTGTCAATTCCTTTCACCTCCACATACTCCCAATTTCCCACCTTAACTTTTGATCTGTATGCATCATCTAATTCCACAAAGATGTCTAAATTTGAAGTCATATGATGATTACAGCCACTGTCAAGCAACCAAGTTTTAACCCTGCTGCTAACTTTGTAGTTTATGGCTGAAAAAAAGGTGCTTCTCTTGCTACATTGGCCTGCTGCATCTCTTTCTTTTCTTTTTGGTTTTTGCAGACTTTCTCCACATGACCAAACTGCTTGCAAGATCTATATTGTACACTAGGCCTGAACCAGCACTACTTTGGAGAATGGCCTTTTCGTTTGTAATGAGGATAGGGAGGATAGTTTGTATCCTTACCTATGACTTTGGTTTCAACCTCATTCTTCTCGTTTTGTGGCTTCTTCCTTCCAAAACTGGTTTGAGCTTTATGTTTTCCCTTTACAAACAAAGCTCCTTCAACCTATTCTTCTTGCCTAAACAAGCTTTTTTTTTTTATGTGGCTTAAAGAGCATTCAAAGCTCAGCGAAAGATTAGAGTCTTCAAGAGAAGAGATCTTGGATTCAAACTTTTCTGGAAAATTTATCAACACTTTTTCCACTATCCTCTTGTCTAGTAAGTCATCTCCCAACAGCCTTATCTTATTTACTACCTTCATCAACCTATCAGTAAACTCTTTCACAGTTTCAGAGTCCTTCATCTTCAAAGTTTCAAACTCCATTCTAAAGTTCAACACTTGCATTTGCCTAGTTCTTTCATTGCCTCTGAACTCTTCCTTCAATTTGTCCTAAGCTTTTTTTTTTGTTTTACAGGTTATAATCCTGGTAAAAATAGCATCTAAAATAACTGTTGAATGTAAGAAAGAGCCTTGAACTTCTTAGCTATTCTTCACTATGTTTCTTCAACTGAGAAATGGTTGTATTAGCTTTTAATGGCGGTGGTTCAATTCCCGTGTCTGTGATTTTCTACAGATCATAGGCTTTCAAGTAAGCTCTCATTTTTGCAGCCTAAAAATCATAATTCTCCCCTGTAAACACAGAAGGCAATGGGGGTAGAAAAACCACTTGGTGTTACATGGCTGGAATATATAGAAGGCAATGAAGGCCATTTCAAACACTCACCAAACAATCGACTATATCAGTAAAGGTAAATCTCTAGTTTTTTCTCAAAAACTGTCGGTTTGTAGGTTGTTCAAAGACCAGTTAGGGCTCTGATACCACTGATGGATTATGAACAACAAAGAGGAGGAAAGGTAGAGATTTCAATCATGAAACATTGGTGTTACATGGCTGGAATATATAGCCGTTCTTTAGTACCTTATAAAAGTGTGTTTTTACCAACTATTCTACCTATTACAACTCAACCATACTTGGCTGCATACTTGCTTGTTTTAGGTCCTATCTTCCTTAAGTTATAATATATAACTTAGGCTACAATTGAGTACAAAATAAATAGGACAAATCATAACAAAAAAACATTTGTTTGTTGACAACAAAAGTGCCACACGTTTGTTACCATATTTTTATGGAACAACCTCTTGGTAGGATCGATTATCCAAAAATTTATCTGCTTTAGATTTTGAACATTTACATGTTTCTTCTTCACTCTTTTTATTTGATCATGATGGACTTTAACTTTATTTTTTTGCTCTATGTTGATGATGTTGTGCTCACTGGCACGAGCAAAACTACCATCTTTAGTTTTATTTGCCAACTTCAACAGTCTTGTGCAATGAAGGAATTAGGTAATTTAAACTATTTTCTTGGTATACAAGTTCAACATAACTCCAAGGGTCTCCACTTGTGGCAATCCAAGTATGTTCTGGAGCTTCTTCACAAAGCAAATATTCTCATTGCCAAGCCCTATACTGTCCATGCATTTCTAGAACTAATTTATCTTTCGAGGATGGTAATCCACTTTCCTCTGATGAAGTTACCGTATATCGATGACTAGTAGGTGGGCTTCAATATTGTATTTTAACTTGAACTGATCATTCTAATATTATGAATTCTTTATGATAGTTTATGCACTCTCCTTCTACTACACATTAGACTGTCGTTAAACTTGTGTTACAATATCTCAAAGGCATTTTGGATCATGGCATATTTTTTGGAAAAGAAAATATTCATTTATAAGCTTACATTGACTCAAATTGGGCAGGTGACTCTCATGATCGACATTCCACTATAGGGTTTGGCATTTTTATTGGTACTATTTGATTTTATGGTTTTCTAAGAAACAACATATCATTTCTCATTCTTGCATCGAAGAAATACACCCCCATAATATTCACTCATGTAAGGAGAAAGAAGGAAAATGGAATCTTCTATAAAAAAGGTGATACCAATTTGCTTTGATACCGCTTATTAGATTCAATAAACATGGAAAAACACAATGGGTAGAGGAGGAGAATTCAATATAGGATGAAAGACTACTAGATTTTATGTTTACAACTTGTTGTAAATCACAAGATGAAATTTGGGTCACAATTCAACAAATTTCTAGCTTGACACAAGTTCCACTACAATGAACGAAACTTAAAAAATCCTCCATTCGTACATGAATTTTACTACAAGGAACAGAACTTGACTCTTCAACAAAAATTCTCCAAAATTCTCTACCTCTTCCACAAATTCCAACTAGAACAAACTTAATAACTGAATATCAACCGAATCCAAGCACCGTTCAATAAGATTAACTTGGGTGTCAAATTTGTACGAATTATCATAATGAGCAAAAAAATCACAAATAACTCAACAATAATTATCAAACAGGATAGTAACCTACTCGTAACAAAATCAACACAACTATCAACTTTTGTGTAATGTTCCTTAATAGGCTTAATAACTTCGATCACATTTAAAGTATAATCAACTAAATAAACTTCATCGTACCTTTGTGGAAGCCTAATATCTCTCTCGACTCTGTGTTTAGCAATTGAATACTGTAGCATCACTAACGATGGTTGCAGAGCAGCATTATCTATGACTTCCGAACTTGACTGAGATATATTATTCAATGTAGACCCGAAACCAAACTTCAACAGTACTGTACCAAACTCATACTCGACCTGAGTGCCTAACTTTTGATTGATATCCAAAGATTTTGTAGAACCCACAAAACATATTACCGAGACATTTTCTGTCCATTCATCATAACACGGGCACCTTTACTAACCTTTAGATCTCTACCTTCACTAGTGTACTTATATCTTTTTAAATTAAGAGTACTAAAAGAGATAAGATTTGTCTTTAAATCTAGAACACACGTCACCTCATCAAGTGTTCTAACAGTTCTATTAATTTCGATTCTTCTAATACCAGGTATTTCATAAAGTGCATTATTTTCATTATTGCAATATCTTTTGAAATTGCTTTATATGTTGAAAACGAATCCCGATTAGGAAACATATGAAAAGTGCAAGTTATATCAAGAATCCAATTCTCGTCGGTTCGTAGTTGCCATCAGAAGTTACCAAAAGTGTTCCATCATTGTAGCAATCTTGTGCAATACTGGCTTCACATGAAGTTTTTGGTTGTTTTTCCTTTTGATTTGTACCAATTGATTTATCCATATTCTACAACTTATAAAAATCCTTATGAATGTGTCACTTCTTCTTGTAGTGATTACAAATCTTATTGTAGAATTAGACTTTGATATACCCCTATCATAATCAGCATGAACAAGGCATCTCCTTGAGCCTCAAATCCAACAAGATGATTTATCTTCTCTTTTGAAAACAAAATCATTCACTTCTTCAATGGTGAGGGTATCCACAATTATATAAGATCGTGTCTACAAAAACATATATGAAATGGGCAAAGAACACAATAAAATCAAATCTAAATCTTCTTCATCATACGTGACCTCCAAGATCTCCAAATTAGCGATAATCTCCTTCAAAATAGCTAGGTAATCTTCAAGTCATGTACTTTCTGTCATACGATGAGAATACAATCGCTGTTTCAAGTGTAATTTGTTCGTTAGACTTTTCATCGACATAATTACTCCAACTTCAACCTTAATGTTGTGGCGGCTTTCTCCTTCAAAACGTCTCGAAAAATATTATTCAAAAGATGAAGATGAATTTTTGATAGAGCCTTTCGATACTTACGTTGTTTCTCCTCTGATAGGTTTGTAAAAACACACTTATTTGGCACTTTTCGGATTTAATTAGAATTGAAATTGAGTCAATTTCTTTGCATAATTGCGAAATTTTCACTTTTGTAGGCTTAAAC
>CAIGRQ010158106.1:0-22604 GCA_903798375.1 Fraxinus sp. D2006-0159
ATTGGAGATGGTCTAACACTCCTTTTCACTTTAAAACAAAATTTTTAAAGAAAAAACTAAATGGATATTTAGTCCATATTTGGTAGAGATTAAATTTAAATTTTCAGTAAATTTTGATAAAATGTGTAATTGAAAAGTTGTGACTTCATGAAATGTGGAATTAAAATTAATTTTTAATTTTGACTTCAGATTTTAATCAAAACTAAAAGGGACCTCATTTTGAAAAACAAAAAATAAAATCCAAAACCAGTAGAAATCACGAAGGGTATAATCGTCATTTCACTACCAGGATATGCGTTTGGAGTTTGGGGACATAATGTATTCCGCCTGCCCGTAATTAAAGAATATCCTCCACAACAGTCGTTACCATCGCCAGAAGAAAAAGCTTTTTCTTTTTTCTTGAAAATAATTAATTATTACAAAAAAGGCCTTAGTGAATCCAAATTCTTAAATAATCTTAAAATCCCCAAATCTTCAACCTCTCTTCCTTTGACGTTTGACCACCGTACCATTATACACATCACCGCCTTTTTGCCGCTGCTGCGGTGCTGCCACAAAGAGAGAGACCCAAAAACGCAGACCTTTCTCTTTCTTTCCCTCGCTTTTTTGCTTTAATTCACATTAATATATGAGCATAAAACCCTCACTTCTATACTTATAGACACCTGTATATATATGTATACAAAGAGAGATAGTTATATAGAGAGAGAGTGAGAGTTATCTTTTAGTTTCAGGCTTTCAGCTATTATTACCTTCTTCTTAGATAACTGATAGCACTTTCTTTCTCTCTCTGTATGTATATCTGTGTCTGATCTGGCGGTTGAGATTGTTTAATCATCTAATCTTGTGGCTGGGGATCGATTGTCAGCTTTTCTCTACGTAAGTTGAAGCAAAACAAATTCCATACACCTCGCCTTCGCCTTTTGAAACCCACATCGCTCTTTTTCTCTCTCCAAATCATTTCTTTATAATCTGTCTTTATTTGTGCACACCAGAGATAAATATACCTATATAGTTTATTATGTGTATTATATATGTGAAGTGTATATATGTGCTGGTTATAGATTACATACTTGTATTTTGGAGGGCCCTCCCTATTCACAAAGATTTTTATTGGGTTTGGATTTCTTTTCCTTATTCTGGCAATCTGCGATTTTTCGCATGCAGTGCACGTTATTTGGTGTGTTTTGAATTCTGGGTCAGCGCTATTTTCTCAAATTCACCGGCTTTCCAATTGGGAAAGGACTTTAAAGTTCTAGGAATTTTTTTGTTTGCATGCTAAGACAAGGATTTTTCGAATTTACTGGGTTTTTATTAATTTAATGGCTGATGGTGACCTCGATCTTATTATTGCAGTTGATTTTACTTTTTAAAAAAATTTACTCAGATATATATTTTTTTTACAGATTTTTTAAATTTGGGCTACTGTTTCTACAGTGTTTTCACTGTTGGGCATTAGTGAAATGCTAATTAGGGTTTATAAAGCTGTAAGTGCTTGAAATGCTGTGTCGGACCATCGTTATTCCATGCGACTTTCTTCAAATTAAAAAGCAAAAAAAATTGATCAAACATAGAAACTTCTCTATTTTTCAGCCACACGATTAACAGTTACTACTGATTTTCTTCAATTATTTCCACAATTTTTTATAAGGGAATTATTTGGAAGAATTTGGGTTCAATCCTTTTTGTTTTGTTCTGTGATCATTTTTGTCTTCCTTAACTATGAGGTAGTATCAATTACATAGTAAACTACAGGAAAGCTCCAGAAACAATTAGAACTCTCCAAAGTTAGTGTGGAGTCATTTGTTGTGTTATTTTTAATGCATATTACCAAGCAAAAGTCAAGAAATGTTTGTTTTGGCTAATTGATGTATCGATGCTTAACTTGTTTGAGTACCTTTGAGTTGCACCATAACTTATTTTCAATTGGTTGAGTGTTTTTTTACTACGTAGTATCTGAAAAGATGTTGGGTTGTGGTTATGGTACTTTCGGATGATTAGATTCTACAGTTATTTTTTCCTTTTTCCATGGAGGGTTGATTAGACTGGTACTTTAATAACAATAACCTGATGAAGTTCATAGTGACAAACTTATTTGGGGCCTTACAAGGTGATAATGATGCTCGTTATGTGCCTTTACTTTGGCTGGTCTTTATGGATAATGCTTTACTGCTTTACATAAGGAGAGAGTTTGTTGTAGTGCTATTCAACTCAATGATGTTTAGCAAAAAGGATCTTTTTAATTTTGGTTGGTCATCATGGATAATCTCTCTTCTTCATTTCTGGTCCAGGGTATAAAATAAATGCATTGCTTTCCAGCCACCAACATTTTGCCTTCCTTTAGTGATGTTGACTAACAATAAAGACGTATATATTGACTTAGTTTCTTGTTACTGATAGTTTTACCTTCTTTCAGGAGAGCATATATTTTCAATCCTTTCTTTTCTAAACGATACCATATTACAATCCTTAGAAGTATCATTTTTCAATCTCTTAATCTGCAGTGAGGAAGCTGAATCTAGTAGATTTTAGGCTATGGAACTTAATGCGCATAAAAGAGCTAGACGGAAGGATCCTGTCACTCATCAAAATGGTGATGTGAACACATTAGATGTCGAAGAGGACCTTGATCCCTGGACTGCTTGGGCATATAAGCCTCGTACAATTACATTATTACTTATTGGTGCATGTTTTCTGATGTAAGTCGTTTAGTCTCGAGCAACTTGTTTCTGTATTTCAGTTTAACTGATTTTATGACCGTTCACTAAAGGACCGATTCTATTCTGCCCTATCCTGTGAGAAATTTTCCTATTATTTTGTTGACTTGATTACTTCTGTTCATTCTCTCAACATTTCTGACATTCATAAATATTCATTTTATTCTGAAAATCATAAACGACACGAAGCTGTAACATGTTGTGGCATCAGTGTCGAAAGGTTTAGCCTAATTTACTAATCATCCGTATCCCGACATTCTTCCTAGTTGGGCAAGTGGTGCACTTGATCCTGAACCCAATTCAACTAGTGATCTGGTTACTTCTGTGAAAAGGTGCACACATGCTTATTAATGTGTTACATTCCTTCTTTTCATTTTTGTGCATTTATTTTTCATAAAAATTCTAATGGCTGTTTATTGCATCTGATAGAGGTATATGGGCAATGATTGCCATGTTTCTTGCTTACTGCTTGTTGCAAGCTCCTTCTACGTAAGTTATTTTCTTTCTTAACTTCTCTCGGAACAAGTGATATTTTTTTGGCCTCGGAGGCCTCTTTTTTATGTTATTGCTGCTAAGTTCTGTTGATTTGAGGTGATGAGTTCTTATGTTTTTAGATACATAAAATTGAAAGGAAGACACATTCTCTAAGCTTAGCTCATTTCAGAACACAACAGAATGAGGCCTTGTCCCACACTTATCCAGGCTGTCTAGCTAATTATCAGATGCCAAGATTTTGCATTTGAATGTATACAAATTTCTTTCAATGCTTAGCAATAGAATTGTAAGTAGCTGGAGCATCTGTGATGCATATCCAGAACCAAATATGGAAGTGTTTGAGAATTCATTCTATGTGAGGTTCAGAAATCAATAGGATACGAGGGCAGCAGAGATAAATGTCGAAATATTATTATCCTGTGGGTTCTTTAGTAGCTGAGATTAATGGATGTACGTGGAAAGAGAGATGTTCCCAGTATTTTCTTTTTGTTCCTTATTGTTGTAACTGAGCATCCATTTCTACGTATATGGTCTTTCGTTCTAGCTATAAGTCTTTTTTCATCAATACAACATTACAATAAGCTGAGCCTCATTCCCTATAAATTTGAAGTCGGCTATGTGAATACTTTGGTGATTATGTGTAGTTCATTTCTACTTCTATTTGAAGATCCAAGTCGAATATTTTTCTTATCATTAAAGAAAAAATGGAGGTCCAAGAGTGTCTTTTCATATTTTCATTCATTAAATTACCTTCTGTTGGCCCTGATTCCAAATAAAGATAACCTGGGTTGTGCTCATTGTCACCAATTCTTGCCTTTTGTTTCTAGTTCGTTTGTTGTTAGCAACCCAAAATGGAATAGCTGTCCCTGCCTTTCGCTTTAAATGTGCCACAAAATAATCCCAAATCAATCTAAGCTTTTAGCAGCTTCAAGGATAATAGTTGACTAGTTGTGGTTACAGCTAAGATTATGCGAGGAACACATTACCATATGGTAAACTTCGTCTCTCATCACGCAGGGGCAATAATGGGGATGAAGTTAGATTTGTGAAACTCTTTCATTATTTCATGCTTTAAGTTTCCTACTGACCTGCTTAGCCGTTTATGTGTTTTCGTTTATCTTTACTTAAGGTTTTGCTCATACATTTGTGCGCAGGGTACTTATCAGGCCACATCCTGCAATTTGGCGCCTGGTTCATGGATTGGCTGTTATTTACCTTGTTGCATTGACATTTTTGCTATTTCAGGTCAGTGTCTTTTTTAAGCTCACACTTTTTTTTTCACGTGTTTCCATGGCACATATAACTATGTTATTTAATTATTTTGAGGTTTTCTTCTTTGGATTGTGAAGTATTATTAATGTTTAGAGGATTCAATTGATGGTATAATCTCTTTCTTTTTCCCTTATTAAATGAAAAAAAAATTCTAAAAGTTAAATTGAAGCCATAAATTTAGCATTCTGGTGTCGTGATGAGGTTAGAAATACTATACAGGATTTCCTAGTCTTTGTTGGTTGTTGTTATATCAAATTACAGAGTCGTGTACCATAGAAAGATCCTCCGAAACTGTAGTGGGATAATTGAGAAATTTTTTGAGTGATCACCCTTTGTTTATGATATGAAGTGGGTACCATATTATAGTTGATGCTTTCCTTAATATGGTTGTATATATATATTCTATGAAACTGATTTTGGGATAATCGTGAGTTCTTTAATGAATTTTACTTCATGATAAATCATAACTGTTTGTTAGTTATTGGTGAATTGCCATGACCAGTGGATGTTGATGAAGTTTTTATTTTCACTTCAATTTCCAGAGGCGTGATCATGCTCAGCAGTTCATGAAATACATGGATCCTGATCTTGGCATTGGTAAGAAACTTGGACTTTCTGATTGTTCAACCAATTGGTGGCAATGCACGATGTTTGTCCTAAGGCAATTATCAATTTTTTTAGATAATTGGGATCATAACTGTGTATTTTTGTGATGTAGAACTTCCTGAAAGATCATATGGTGCTGATTGCCGAATTTATGTATCTGAAAGTCCTACAAACAGATTTAAGAATGTTTATGTATGATTTCTACTTTCACAAACCTTTTCCTTCTCCTTGTTATTTTTATTTTTTCTTCAATTATTTCATGTTTCCATGATCTATGTTCTTAATAAATGCCACTGGAGCTGAATTCCTCTACGATTTTTTCGATTTTGTAGGAGACACTTTTCGATGAGTTTGTTATCGCTCATATTCTTGGTTGGTGGGGAAAAGCTATAATGATACGTAATCAGCCACTCTTGTGGGTACTGTCAATTGGATTTGAGTTGATGGAGGTCAGTCTTTATGAAGTTCCTCGTTCTTGTTTTCTTTTTTGTTGACCAGTGTTTGGTTTAAGCTAATCTGTCTTTTATACATTAACGTGATTTTTGTACTTGTGTTTTCAGCTTACCTTTCGCCACATGTTACCTAACTTCAATGAATGCTGGTGGGATAGCATTATCCTTGATATATTAATCTGCAATTGGTTCGGTGAACATTTTGAACCTTTAGTTCTTTTTACGAGGCATGCTATCTTAATTATGGTCGTTTTGTTGTCATCGAATATAAACTAATACTTCATTCCATTGGTCATTTTCAATGCCGATATTTGTCTAAATTTGATTTCCTAATAATTGTGGGTCCACTGTCCTGGATTGGTACTGTGTGTCAAAGAATGTGTTACCCTTGGCATGGGCTGTTTTACTGTTTCTGTTATCATGAATGTGTCCATTACTGAACATGAATGATCAACACTTTTCCTTTAACGTCTGCAACTTGTGTTGAGTGAATACATTACATGAGGCAGTTATTTTCTATTAATATTTTACCAAAATTCAAATTTCCTTTGCTGTTTTTGGGTGTTCCTCTATGGGGAAGAAACCATCTTTGTTTGTAAGTGAATAACGTTGAGCATTACTATGCCTGAGGCAGTGCTAAGTCGACACTAGCCTTTAACTAAGATAGTTAATTGTATGCCTCTCTATGTGATGGGTAAGGTATAAGAGAACTTCGGAGGAATATTTCAACTAGGATCCGACAAAATGGAAGAAAAGCATTATAATTTTGAGTTATATTGTTCACTTACTTGAAGCTTTTGCATTTCTTTTCATTTTTGTTCACCAATTAATGCACAGGAATAATTCTTACAGCCTTTTCAGGCTAGTATAATTTTTCTGCCTTATTGGGTCTGCTACAAATATCAAATATGGCTAGCTGTCTGAAAGAAGTTGCAGAAAAGCTGGGCCTCTTTTTAACATAGCCCCACAGTGTTGAAGTCTTATCTCAGCTTTGTTGCTTCCTTCTGATTATTTTCTTGTGATAAAAGTTTCTGCAATTCCTTTTGTTATCTAGTTCCTGAGAGTCCAACATGATCTGGATGCCTTAATATGGGGAAGAATGATTTTTATATACATATGCACCCAAAGGGGTTAATGCTCTTTTACCATTAAAATGAACTCGTCATTTATAAAATGTTGAATGACCTGCATCTCTAGGCACCTTCTATTGGATGTCATCAAACATTCTGATTTTGTCAACCAAATCATTCTTGTAATGTCCACTAAAGTTGGAAACCATGGGTTAATCTCTCAGTGATTTCATTAGAACAGAGTACTCCATAACAATTCCGCATCAAAACGTACATAATAAATTTGTATTATTTGGTTGCAATGAGGCTTATGAACTCTCTAGATTTGGCACAGAAATTAGATTTAGAAAGTTTATGCAGTAATCCTACTGCCTGACAGCTGACGCTGCATGTTTTCAACGATTTTCTTGGTCAAAAACCTCTTTTTATTGTTTGGGGCTTGGGGTGGATTTCTGGTTCATTATACACACTGAGATTGTAAACAATAAATCTCTGAGATAATACTTACTGATCAAGAAAATAGGTATGAAAAATCAAATGAAGAACCATTAAGATTTTAAGTTAGTAAACAATTTGAACGTCACATGGCGTAGATCATTAGACAATAGCAACATATTAAGTTAGAACTTGTGTTAAAAAAACATTCTTCTGATGTGCAAACCATACATGTTCACCCTTATGTTTATTTATCAGTTATCATTACCTTTTTTTTGTCTCCATCTAGCAAAACACAGTTCCTAGGCTGTCTCAAGCATCTTAAATTCCCAAGATACCAAGCCAAAATCAATCTTAAAAGTGCTAAGGTGGAAGTAAGATGCCATATAGATTGGTGAAAACCTTTCTACTATGTGCGTGTCCTGATTTTCTATTAAAATCTGTATTAATTATTCTTACTACATAATGTAATGTATTTTACAACTCAGGAATGTAGTTGGCTCTGCCGTTCAGAATTTTCAGAGTGAGCACCCACTTCTCACTACTCAATAACCCATCCTTTTATTATCCTCAAACCTATCAGTTCTTACCAACCGAATCTCTTTGACAACATGAAGAAACCAAAAGCTCCCACACCTCTCTATCTATCCAAGGAATGAAATGGCAGAGGCCTTTGCCTTTGGTGTCCCCCGTTCAAGAAATGGTGCCTCACAGTCACGATAATCTTACATAGTGTACTTCACCTGGATGAAGTGTTAAAATCTTTGTTTGAAGTAGAACCTTTAAGTTGGTGACTGCTTAAAGGAACTTTAAATAATATGGTGGTGCACCATCTTAAATTGTCTGAGAATTTCTGGCTTTGCTCGCATTTTTTTTTCCTGGGTTCAAAAGCCATATGGATGTAATAGGTAGTAGTTACTTGTCCATTATCATTGATCATGAAAAATTTGTGGAATAAATTAATGTGGACAAAAACAAATTAAGNCAATTTTGATGTCATTTTTTTTTTATACGATTCTGTGTTAGGTAGTTTCCACCAAATGCATTCCAAAGGTCACTTGTAAGTTTACCTCACCATACTTGTGTATATCTGTCATTGTGGTATTACACTAATTTACTATTTTATGAAGAATCGTGGATGCACTACGTCGGATGCTAATTTGTTTTCTGAAGAATGGATTGATGATTTTCCATAAGAACCTACTTTCGAGGCATTCAAATAGAATGTAATATGTTTTCTCATTGCTCTTTAGGTATTTGGGCAGGAATGCGTACAGTTCGGTACTTTGACGGGAAAACTTATGAGTGGGTTGGTATCAGCAGGCAGCCAAACATTATAGGCAAAGTATGTTTATTGACAACTTTTTCTTTTCATGTTCTTTAATATACTGGCTGTGTCAAATGTGTGTTGAGTTTTGGGTTTTAGATTACAAAGGAGTGATTGCTTATATTGGGGCCCCATAAGATCTATAATTGCTGATTATGATCTGTGCAAACCAGGCACTTATTGCGTCTTTCTCCATCTACCGTTCAGGTCAAAAGAACACTGGGACAATTTACACCTGCACGGTGGGACAAAGATGAATGGCACCCTCTTCTTGGACCCTTGCGATTTATTCAAGTTCTCAGCCTTTGTATTGTTTTCTTGACTGTGGAACTTAATACATTCTTCATGAAATTTTGTCTTTGGATTCCTCCTCGAAATCCCATCATAGTATATAGGTTAATTTTGTGGTGGCTTATTGCAATACCAACTATTCGTGAATACAATTCTTACCTACAAGACAGGTATCTTTTGAATTTTAATACTCCATATGATATGCTGATATTGATATTCTTATAAGATAATCTTTTCATTTTCTCTCTTTTTTGCTTGATTACTGCTTACGATTTTCAGAAAACCGGGGAAAAAGGTGGGAGCTTTTTGTTGGCTTTCTCTTGCTATCTGCATTGTGGAACTCCTCATTTGTATCAAGTTTGGACATGGTGTGTTTTTTGGTTTTTTATTTTATTTTTCTCTGTAGAAAGTTTGGATTTTGCTAAATCAATGTTTTTGAATTAATAAATTTATTCTTCTTCGACTTATTTAATTGTGTTTCAGGTTTGTTTCCTAATTCCATGCCCAAGTGGTTGGTGATTTTCTGGACCTCTGTTGGGATTGGATTTGTGATATTCTTGGCTACATGGTCATGGCATTTGCACAGATCAATGCAGAGAAAGCGCCAATAAGTTCATTTTTATGCCTTTACTATTCTTTCGATTCCTCTTATGTTTTCTGGGTAGCCAACATTGTTGTAAATACTCACCAAATCTTTAACTGTAAATGTTTACTCTTTTAGGTTAGCTAATATAAATTGATTCTTATAGAGAGATCGTCAATTCTTTTTACCTTTTTTTTCCCTGTTAGACGTGATATGGATGCAATTGAGATGAAAATGTTTTGGAGCATGGCTTGTTTAAAGCATTATCATCAGTTGCTTCTTAAAATCAAAGATTTTTTGCTTCGAGGTTAATGTCATGGCTCATATTCGATTGAATATACAATATGTTGTTGTACGGTAAACAACGTGCCTTAATCATTTATGATTATGATGATAGTTGAAAATAAGTCCATACAAATCGAAGATCTTTTTGATGATGTGGTTGTGCTTTTGCAAAGCGTCATTACCTATGTTTTGAGATATCCAAGTAACAAGAAAAACTCTTCCACACAAAGCTATTATAAGTCATTTTCTCTCATCAAAGATGTGATGGTGACCTTAGTTGCATTGTTTAAATGGTGACAAGCATGGAATTTTGCCTAGTATATTTCCAAATTTTAGCATAGCTTACTTCAAATTTTCCTCAGTTTCATCGAATCCCTTGTCATTTATCCATATGAGTTGAAATACATTTCAGTTTTTTAATCATAAGCAGTATATTAATGATGAGGAACGATTTTATTTATCTTTAATCATATATTTGATTAGTATTCACTTGCTGACATAGGACTGCATCTAAATTTTTTTCTAGGCTTCTAACTATACAAATGTAATATCCTTATTCCAAAAATCGACATAAAATCCATGATTTTTGAATGCATTTCCTCCAGGTCGATCCGAGGACACCAATAATGTATTTCTTTTGAGCTTTTTATCCTCGGACTGGCTTTCGGATTATTTTTTTTTTTCAATTTTTCCTAATAGTTTCTAGGGAGGGAATGGTGCGGCAATGAGCTTTTTCTTCCATGCAGTTTTTCCTCTCACAATTTCTTCATTTCTTGAGTCTCCTTTTATCTGAAGGAGATGAGTGTAGCTAAATGGCCCCTGATTTAAAGATCCCAGTAATCCATTTCCCTCAAGAATTCCTGATGAAAATGAATATCCATTCAAACAATTGTAATTATTTTGTTGAATTCCAGCGTTTATCAGTTCAACTTGAAGAGGCTCACAAAGGGATTGAACTACATCTGAACTCCCACATTCTCTTCTGTATTCCAATATAATGTTAGAGAGCTGGTGATTCTCCAAAAATTCATCTGGAATTGCCTGAAAAGTTAATTAAAAATTCAAGATTTAGTTATCCCAATTCGTTATTCGACCAACTGAAGATCACTAGACAGTTATTTCATGTTTACCTCGAGCATCCATCGAACATACTTGACATTGTTTACATGTTGGTTCATGTCCAAATCACTTCTCTTTGGCTGCAAATGACAAGGCTGCAGTATATCAGTGAAATCATTCGTTATAAATAAGAACTTGCCTAGTTTATCGCGATAAATTTCACCTTCAAGTCTGAGTTCACGTAATGCGCTTTATCATCCAACTTGTCTATTTTTTCAGGGCTTTCTTCTTTGATTGCTTGTTTCTCAATGAACCATGGTGAAAGTTCAGACCTTACCTCATCTGGCATTTTTGACAGGCGCCGAGTTTGCTGGTTCATCATCACCCACGTACTGTTCCAGAACCTAATCCTTGTTAAAAACGAGAGTAATTTCATAGTTTTATCATAACAGATTATTAGGCAGTCGAGATTGAACCTCGTTGCACGTGCAAAAATGACACCTGTGGCTTGACTTCGGAGTAGCCAGTCTCTCCTCATTCCATTTTTCCCTGATGCTCCAACCCAAGTGTCTATCTCCATTACTTCACCCCTATCGACATGACTAATTGGTTGTGAAAACAGATTTTGAATGTCAATAATTTTTACGTTAAGTTCGTATTCTTTTGCCAGTATTTCTGAGAAATACAGTGCTATTTTGTCCTTTGATATATAGGTTAATATAGTAAAGTTTACTAGTTGAGTACCAGATTGGATAGTGATCAACTTGAACTTGCATTCTTGAAACAACCCAAATGAGATTATTTCTCATCATTCCATGAGTAGCTCCAAATCCATCACCAAGAAGCCCTGACATCCATACATGATTCAATGCTGTTTCCTGAACATATTTCCAAATAAAATGCCTTAAAACTTCTGCATGGAAAATAGAACAGAATTCCTGAAAATTCGAAAACTGGAAATTCATCACCTGAAGCAGGTTGAGAATACTCTCAATTGTTGCAGTTTTATCAGGTCCAACTTCATAAGACCTTATAACAACGGTCTGCCTGTATCCAACTCCCTCCTCGATGATAATCCCTTGGCGAAAAGGATCGACTAACTGCTTCTTCGTAGGAATATTTTGTCGATACTGCTCTTTGGGGATATAGACTACATTTGCTTCAGAATCAACAGAAGTGATTGCCAGTCCACTATTTTGGCTCAACAAATCCACTTTCGAAGGCGAAAAACTCTTAGTCCCATTGATTTTCACACAGTTAAGTTTCTGTTTGTTCTTTTCCTTGCCTTTTGTGTTGGTCGAACGCCGCGTGTAGAAAGCCAGATGGAAGGAGACAGATGCCATTCTCTGTAAAATGTGTAAAAGGTTGAAATTGTGCTTAGGCTAATCAGATGGTTTTATAGCCATTTAATGGCGGAGAGGACTAAAATAAACAAGGTTTTAAAGGAACAGAAAAGGGAACTTTGTTCTAAATTTGGACATTTCAAAGGGAATTCGATGCTTATAGATTGATGGTTCCCCAAGGGTGGATGTGAGCTGTGGGATCCTGCTTAGCAGCAATCGACAGTGAGAAAATGACAAAAATATAATAGTAGAAGGAGCCTCTTTTTTCCGCTATATATATAGACAGGCTTGGCATTTTCGATCAGACAAAGGTTTTGTTCTTTGGTATTAGTGTGAGTGCTGACATGTTGTATTGTCTGAATTGTAAAGTTTGAGGTTTTGCACGAGGAATTGGGGTTTTCACTAAAAAATAATTTGGGTGGAAAAATAATATTTTCCATGTACACTCGTGTGTCATTCATGGAATTACAGTCATGTACAGCGCTACTAAATTACTTAAAAAACTATGACTGGAAATTGAATAGCAGCCACTTGATCGTGCGGCTGCCAGTCGCCAGACTCAAACGATTGTTTACCAAAAATACAAATCTCTACAAAGTCATAGGTTGGATTTGAACCATCGGCAGGCATTGAGTCTTTCTTAATACTTACCCCAGAAGAAATTTCCTTACTCTCAATTCTTTCGAAGTTTCCATTATTGCAGCAATTGTCTCAATTGAGGGTAGCAAATAAAAGGGAGTTGGAAACAGAGGCAACAAAACAAAAAGGACAACAAAATCTACTTTGGTTTTCTTTCTTTTCTTTTCAGTTATCAATTCATGTTTAATATAAATCTGGTTTTAAAAATAACTATTTACTTACACTCAAAATAGGTATTACAGTTCCAAATTTTCTCTCTCTTTCCTTTCCAACTTCGAATAAATTTGCATAGGTATGTCATCATCTTTCTTTCAAATATATGAAATGAAAGTAATTAAATATAGAAAACTTACACTTGGAAGTCTAGAACATGTTTTCCAACTGGAAACATTTTGGTGGAGGCACGATGTTTGACAATCATTATTTGAAAATATTTTTTCTACATACTCATTTTTAACCGAACATTCACATAATAAAATATTTTATACGTAAACTAAAAACTTTTTCTACTTTTTAACTATACATTCTCCAAAAAAATCACTATTCAAAATATTATTTTTTGGAAATAATGGCCACCAAACATGAGCTTTCTTTCTTTCATTTTGATGTGGAATATTTTCTTTTGAGTAAAATAAGTTCATGCCAGATCTAACATGTATTCCTACGGAGTTGAGCATCATGTTTGGTGTCAGGATTGTGTGACTAGTAGTTGGTAAGAGCTCACATACATTGCTAAAAGTTCTTTTATACGATGTTAAGTACTCTACACAATTTCGACGACTCAAACTCTTGAGAATGCTAAATATTATAGATTTGTTACCAACATATTGCTTTCTTGAATGACGAGTTCGACAGAGGCAATGATACACGGTACAAAGAGAAAAAACATTCTCTCTCAATGTCGCTATCTTAACTTCTTAAAGTCCTTTAATTTTCTCATGTTTAAAAAATACCAAATCATATCGTAAGTATTAAGAGTGGAATTGGCCACCACTCTCTTCAATGCCTGTTTTTATCTACTAATTACTATTTTTCAGAAAAAAGTAAAAATATGTCTTCGGTAAATTTTTAATTTAAATCAACAAGCTCTCAAGAGTTATTTACACGAATGAGAATCGCACTTGGAGATTGTTAATTATCGGAGCCATTGTTCATTAACCAAACAAACGAAAGCGCACAATAGAATATCCATCTGTTAAATGAGCCGTGCTCCACTCGTCAGCCCTTCAACCCCTTCTGAACTTTCTCTATAGATTTGATAATTGTTATTGCAAGCTCAAATCAGCACATTTTTCTCACATCCCCACTGAAGGTTAAGAGAAATGGGAAGCACAGGTGCTCTGATCAACAATCTACACCTAAAAAATAACTCCCTTTGCTTCAAATGCTTACATTCGACCCCGATTCCTAAAACGTCTTTGCATATCAACCCCAAAAAACCCAAGCTGTTGAGCTTCTCAATTAAAAAGGATTTGAAGAAATTCAGAAGGATAGTTTGCTCTGCGGTTGAAGATGCCATCGAGAAGCAGCAAGAATTGAGTAGTGGCAGCCCCAATGGAGCTGACTTAGTTGTTGAAGATATGCAGGGTAAGATAGAACCTATATGATGTTTTTTTGTCTTCAAGATTTATTTATTTTTCGATTTTTCGGATTTCTTGATCTGGCATTTTTTTTTTCTGAATTGCGTCGGTAGTTGATTGCAGATACTGGGCGTGCCCTATTGTTTGAACTTCATGATTTGATGCCTTTGATGTTAATATTGTATTTTGGTATAGTTTTGGAGTGAAATTGTTGTAAAGGCTCTGCTTCATATCTGTTTGCTTGGAGAGAAAAGAGTACATATTTTCTTCATCTTGGTGTATTGAGCTCGGTTTTTAGCAGATTAGTTAGAAATTAGTTAGTGACTTTTGTGGAGCACCACTTGATAAATAGAGTCATAGGTGCTAATTTCACTGTTGGATAGGCTATATTGCTCTTCAGTTTTGTGAGTGCTTGAAATATGGTGTCTGGTACTTGACATTCAGACAACAATATGAGATCCCAAATGTTTATCATGGTCCTAAAGTTAGGGAGTACATCAGAGATGTTTTCTCTGTTCTATAACTATTTTAAAAGAGATTTCAATATGTTAGGAGCCTTTTGACTGTGTTGGCCATCATGTTACCATTGGATTAAAGAAAGACTAATAATATGCTGTGTCCAAACACCCAGAATTTGAGCTTTGATAAACTTGGCATTTTGATGAATTCAAAGCATCAAGCACCCATACCCAAAATGTGAGAAGCATTTGAGCTGGTCCGTTTATTAATTCAACCAGATGAGTGTTGCTAAATACTTCATCTGGTTGCTATTGTTGTAAGGAACAAAACAAGTTTTCCTCCAATCTTGGAGAATTTCACCATGACTTGCTGGTAAGTTGATCTTATCACCATGACGTGGTTTGGTTATATCAAATTTCCTTCCATTCTCAAAACTCTTAAAAGTGTGTGGCTTGTTGACATGTGAGAACTGGATAGGTGCGATTCTTTTAGTATGATCTTGCTGCATAAATTTGTACAAGAATTTTGAAAATCTATGAGTTGAAACTCTTTTGTTTAATTACAGTAACATGCCTCTTTCCTCTTATTGTAAAACAAATGACTTTGGTAATTGAACATTTTATAGCATTTGCAATCCCACGATGATCTTGGCTATAAATCTTTTTACTTATATTTAGACACACATACATTTTACTGGATAGAGAATATACATTTACAGATTAGATTATAATATGTTTGGCAAAGCTTTTAAGTGCTTCTAAGTTGTGGGTCTCATGGAATGTGTAGATAATATGTAAGTTGTAAGTTGTGGGTCCTATTAAATATGTGGATAAAAAGTATGTTTAACTTGCTTAAAATAAAAATGTTAAGATTTGCCAAACATATACTATTTCTGAGGAGCTCAAAGGACGCTTATTCATTTTCTAGATATCATCCATGTAGGTTCTGTCTGATATTGCTTTTTTTGAGGCCCTATAGGCCGTGGTTTCTTGGTCCATGTGTTTACTTGATGTTTCACTTTATGTTTGTATCATATTTCCACGAGCCTCTATCATCACATAAGTGTATGGACACAGTAGTAAATTCCTATGTTCTGGGCATACCATATCTGCGCCTTATTGTGAGTGATTTTCCATTTTTTCTTTCTTTAGTTGCTGACATCTACTCTGAAGACTTATTTGTGCACTATCATTATCTCAGTAGTTTGCTCAGATTCTGAAATCATATATTTACGGCATTATAGATTCTAGTGATGGTGCAAAAAGTCGTCTTCAGAACAGCGATACAGATGATGATGGGAATCCTATTTACAATTTTCTTTATCCTAGTAAAGAGCTCCTTCCTGATGATAAAGAAATGAGCATATATGATCATCTAGAGGAGTTGAGACAGAGACTTTTCACGTCAGTTTTGGCCGTTGGAGCTACTATGCTTGGTTGTTTTGCATTCTCAAAGGAACTCATTATATTTCTCGAAGCTCCAGTTAGTGCACAAGGTGTTCGATTTTTACAACTAGCTCCTGGAGAGTTTTTCTTTACATCTCTAAAGGTACATGTCATCAATATCTCTTTATTCCACGAGTGAATTTAATGTTCTCTTTTCATTTGGCATTGAATAAAATTTAATTTGTTACTTGTTTATTTTATCCTTTCAGACTTCTGGTTATCTGAAACTACAGCTTCTATCTCTGTCGTACTTTCTTGTGTGTCTATTTCCTATACTAGAATTCCAAAGCTCCTCTTTAGGACCTGAATGTATGCACGTACGTATGGGATTAATGAACATTTCTTGTATTGTAATCACATAGGCAAACCATTTCTTGAGCATAGACATGACATATTAACTTATGGGTTAACTAATTATGGTTTCTGCATGTAATCTGATATTGCAAATATCAAAAAATAACTTTCAGAGAATATATAGTCCTTGTTTGAGCCCATTTTTTCAAGAACTCATTTTTTCAAAACTCATTTTCAATCACACATTCTCCAATAAAATAATATTACATGTAAACCGAAAACTTTTTCTTATTTTTGAACCATACATTTTCCAAAAAATCAATATTCCAAAATACATTTTTTCCCCAAAATGGGGATCAGACAAGGGCATATTTTCAAAAGGGGATCTCAACTTGGCGATTGCAGTTGGATTGTGGCTTCTTGTTTCCATGCAAGGGAGTGGCACAAGTGCTTTTGTCATTCCACTTTCTATTAAGCCATTGTTCGCAAAAGTTCAGTAGTGACAAGTCATTCATATGACAGGACTAATGTGTCCTCTACACTCCTTCACCTGTAATCTTATGCCCTTTCAAGGTTTCACTAGTTCCAATGTAAGAATTGTGTATATAGTTTTGGCTGGTTGCAGAATTTAAATTTCTATATTCGAGTATCCTTTTTTTCTCAAATGCAACTGGATTGGATGTTAAACTCTCACTTTCTGATGTAACTGATCACCTTTTTAAGTGGAAAATGAGGGAACATGAAAATACACAGATTATTCTACTTCAAGAGCTGTTGGCAATTACGCATTCGGGAAGAGTCAATAGTGTTCCTTTTATCTCCAGAGTTGAAATTTAGATATAATCCTTCTCTAAGAATGGATTTCATATTTCAATTCATCCAAGAAAAACAAAGTATCTGTTATTTTGGAAAGCTCGTGTTATGCCCTTCATAGTCTGGGCAAAATTTGAACATTTGCTGACTGGGATCACTTTGGATATGTTTGGTGCACCGGATTAGGCCGTATAAAGAATTTAGTATAAAATTATAATGGATAATACTAGGTAGATAGTCTTATGGTGGATTAAAGTGGATAATATTCTTCTACTTTCCATTCAAAAGATAGTCATATCAACTGTATAACATAATACAATATAAATGATGGAGGTGGGTTTAGACCAGAGAAAAAAGAGATAAGTTAAATTCTCTTAAATGAAATTTCATAGATTCCTCTACCTAGTAATAATAATTATAATTTAAACTAATTTTTTTATTCGGTCTAATCAGGTGCACCAAATGTGACCTTACAGTTTGTTCAGTTAATAGCCCTTCATAGCAGTATTTCTTATTTTTTTTCCTTCTTAAATCAGAAGTCTTGGGACGAAAGAGTTTTTCTTTTTTTTTTTTTTTTTTTGTACAGAATAAATAATTTCATATTTGACGCAGGTTTCAGGATACTGTGGTCTCCTACTAGGAAGCCCTGTGATTCTCTATGAGATGATATCATTTGTTCTTCCAGGCTTAACAAAGGAAGAGAGAAGATTCCTGGGGCCAGTTGTCCTAGGGTCCTCAGTTCTCTTCTATGCAGGCATAATCTTCTCTTATTACGTTCTCACTCCAGCAGCCTTGACTTTTTTCGTTAGTTATGCGGAAGGGGTTGTTGAATCACTGTGGTCTATTGATCAGTACTTTGAGTTTGTCCTTGTGCTCTTGTTTAGCACTGGATTATCTTTCCAGGTAAAGTTTATTCTTTGTCCATGCGGATGACCATGCAAATTTTAGGTTTAAAATCATTATATTGATTCTGTATATATCAGAAAAGGTATCACCTTCATTCACAATATTCCATTGCAATAATATAATCGTGGCCTGCTAGATATGGTTGTAAGTAATAATCGCGATGTTAATTACAATTTACCCCTTTCTTTTGTTTAGTTTTCTGATTATCCCTGTTCTAGTTTGAACAGTCACTTAAATCCTCTGTGTTTATTATATCTATTTATTTTTTTAGTGAAATTACTATATTCTCGCTTTTTAATTTTTGCTGCTTATTCTGAAATAGTGCTTTTAGCTCACCCTCCACTTAACTTGGCTCATCAATTCTTCTTTTGTCTTCTATAGTGGTGAAATAACTAACCTATCCTCATAATTTGCTTGGCACTATTTTTGCTCAAAGGTTATGGAAGTCATTTCCTTTAAAAACTAATAAAGCTAAGTCACGTTGTTGAAAGAATGCTTGGATTTTGCAAATATTGCTTTCTAAATCAGTCTCTGTTTGTGCCCTGTTCTTTGCTCACCTATGAATGTTCTTTAGTTTCAAATATGTCGTTTGTATGAGTGTTATTTATGGACGTGTCTTCTTCTTTGCTGACGGTGGCTTCTTAATGGGCTAATATTTGTCGATACTGCAACTATGTAGCACCGTTCTTGCGGAGAGCTCAGTTGGTGGATTTGATTGGAACAATGGACAATTTTTTGGGGATTGGGGAAACACCATTCCATTATCTGATTGGAAAAAAATAGGTGCAAAGAGATAATGAGTTTGGATTACTGACATGGATGTGCAGCAAATGTTTGAAAATGTTCGACAGATGCATTGGAATGACTCACGGATTTCTATTGCTTTCAAATTGTTTAAATCTCAGATATAACGCAAGTATTGGAATATTTCCTTCAACAAATTGTTGCCTCATCCTTTTCTCCTCTTCTACAGGTTCCAGTAATACAACTGCTGCTTGGACAACTCGGATTAGTGTCATCAGAGCAGATGCTATCTGTTTGGAGGTATGTAGTGGTAGGGGCAGTGATTGCTGCTGCTATACTCACACCATCAACGGACCCTCTTACTCAACTGCTTCTGGCTGGCCCCCTGATGGGTCTTTATTTGGGTGGAGCATGGACGGTAAAGCTTCTTGGCCGATGATTTACTTTACAATCGTTGCTTAGGTACCCAAATTTGCTGAAATTTATATGTTGTAGGCATATGAAACTTGAATTGGATGTTTTTCTATTAGTAGCACCGTAGCATTTATGCCTGTTACTGCCAACTTTATTAAGGGAACATTACATAAGTAA
This sequence comes from Fraxinus sp. D2006-0159, assembly GCA_903798375.1. Taxonomy (NCBI): domain Eukaryota; kingdom Viridiplantae; phylum Streptophyta; class Magnoliopsida; order Lamiales; family Oleaceae; genus Fraxinus; species Fraxinus sp. D2006-0159. The sequence goes on from CAIGRQ010158106.1 coordinate 19,407, forward strand.
GTATCACCCATTTCAAAATTAAGAATAGAGGTTTTAAATTTCAAAAATCGGGTTTTTATTAAAATTTATTTATGATTTAATTAATTAAATATATTAATGTCACAATTCCATATAATTTGGTCACAAATTCCATATAATTGGCACAAATCACAATTTTCATACGTCACAAATTATTTTACGGTTATAATTCAAAATTTTTATCGGTCGCAATTTGTTTATCGGTCACAAATATACGTCACAATTTATTCATCGGTCACGAATTTATCAAATTAATAAGTTACATATTTTTTTTAGGTCACATATTATTTATTGATCACAAAATATCCAATTTATCGGTCACAATATCAATTTATCGATCACAAATCACAAATGTTAAAGTCACAATTCAACTTTTTAGGTCACATTGGTTACAAAATATCCAATTTATTGGTCATAATTTCAAATAATTGGTTACAAACATCGCACTCCATGCGCATCTCATGTACAACCAATGCACCACTATCATCACCAACCTTCACCACCACAGCCAGCAACTCTACCTACACCATCAACAATAATCAACCCAAACTCCCTACACCTCCAAAATATGAAGACCACCACCACCACTCCAACAACAAAAATCAAAACCAACACTTTACCACCACCACCTGTAACACCATTGTCACAACCTGTAACACCATTGTCACAACCTGTACCACCATCATCGCAGCACCAATAACCAAAAAAATGTCTCCCCACCGCCAAGGTCCCTGGAGACCTTACCTCCACCATCCTCATCGTCGTTGCCGCAGCTAGACCCATCGCCGCTGCTAGCACCTCCACCTGCACAATTAACAAAAACCACCCAAACTCCAACACAAGCACCACCAATCCATAACCACAGTTGTCGCCGCCACCATCTCCATCACACCGCAACCACCAGCCCCATTAAAAAAATTTCAAACCGCCCCTACTACCACGATCTCCACAAATCACACAAATCCATCACACCACAACAGCCTCCACAAGTCCACCAATCGTGTTTCTGCTGCCATCACCACCGAACTAAAGAAGCTGTAGGTTCACATTACCACGCTGTGACGGCGCGGTGCAACCCAGCAACGATCACATGTTTCTCCGGCAACGGCTACTCCTCGAGAACAACAACGACGATTGCGGCATGTGAAATTGGAACCGGGCCCAAAGCCTGGTCGGATAGGCAGATTAACCCATCTTTTAAATATACACCTAAAAACCCGTTTACCTGCCCAATTTTATGAAAATTGTTGACATGTTTCCAGTTTTACCAGCTTAAATTTAAGAAAACCTCCCAAAAATCCATCTTTTGATTTTTTTTGTAAACCCGTTTCTAGTTTCACTAGTTTAAATTTATGAAAACCACCCATAACCCATATTTCAATTCTTTTTGCAAATTTATTTTATTTATTTTTATAAAATCACCGATAACACCCATGTTCGACCCTTTTCCTTTTTCGGGTCATTGTTAAAACATTGGAAAAGAGTGTAGATTCTTAAGAATAATTATTCCCATAGAATACTTGCATGAATGGTCCCACTATAGTCAATAAACGATTTTGTAGATTCTTAAGAATAATTATTCCCTTGTTTGGGCTCCATTTTAATAAGATTTTGAAAAAAAAAATGTATTTTGGAACAGTAGTTTTATGGAGAATGTGTGGTTAAAAAGTAAGGACAATTTTGAATTTTATGTATAATATTATTTTATTAAAAAATATGATTGAAAATGAAGAAAGAAAAAAAAATGCATTAAATTAAAATGGACCTCAAACCATTATGCATTTATGCATCACTGGCTCAAAAAAATTTCTGCCTCTGTTTGAGCCTTAAAATATAACAAATTAACAAGTAATAGAATAAAATATAATAGTTCGACTTCAGATCCACAATTTAAAGTGTCATTTTTTTTTTTTTTTGGGGAAAATTCAAAAGTAAGAGATTTAGTTTTACATATTTCAAATTTAAGAGATAAAGTTTAAAATTTAAAATTTTTAAGGTTTAAAATTTCAAATCTCAAATTTTTTTAAATTTTATTTTTAAATTAATTAATTAAACATATATTTATTAATTAAATATATTAAGGTTACAATTCCATATAATTTTGTCACAAATCACAAATTATTTTACGATAAGAACTCAAAATTTTTATGGGTCACAATTTGTTCATCGATCACAATAAAAAAACTGAAACGTCACAAATTATTTTACGGTCACAATTCAAAAATTTTATATGTCACAATTTATTTATCGGTCACAAATCAAAAAATTTGTTAATTACAAATTATTTTACGGTCACAAATCAGAAATTTTATGTCACAATTCAGAAATTTTATATGTCACAATTTGTTTATCGGTCACATATTAACAAACTTTTAGGTCACGCATTATTTATTTATCACAAATTATCAAAATTTAATATCACATTTTAATAGTTAGTCACAATGAACCAAATGATTGGTCACATATACCAAAACACCACACCCCCATTCCAATCCACCACCAATACTTGGTCATAAATTAACAAAATAATTGGTCACAGGCATTATCCTCGCCGTCGCCGCCACAACACCACCACCAATGACAAAGGCGCCACCACCACCAGATCCAATGCACACTCAACAAAAATCATCACAACCATCCCTGTCATCGTCGCCACTAGCCACCAACGCCACCGCCATTGCCATTTTTACTACACCACCACACCACACTGCACCAGCAACACCACCGCACATACCATTAGTCACCACCGCCAAAACACCACCACATAACACAAGTCACCACCCTGCCACCACCATCAGCATCGTCTACCGCCATCGCCACCGCCACCCCCACTACAATTACCTCGATTTGCACCACCAACAAAAGCCTCAACTCATCGCCACGCTAACAGCCACTAGATCAACCACGCTAACACCACCACGCTCATCGTCGCTAGATTTGCCATCACCGCCAGCACCTCTACTGCACAACCAACAAAAACTCCCAAAATCACCCCCAAACCACCACCACCACCATAAACCAAGGTTCTAAAAGATGTAATGCGTGGCGAGCGTGGAGGCAGAGCTATGAGTTAGGCGAGGCATATGCGTAGAAAAGTGTAAAAAAACGTTTTCTGATTTTAATATTATTTTAATTTTTAATCAATTAAAAATAATATTTACTAAACATTTAAAACAGATT
>CAIGRQ010158230.1:0-23271 GCA_903798375.1 Fraxinus sp. D2006-0159
GGGGTGCCCCGCCCCGTTGCCATCAATGCCATTACCTAAAGAGACGAAGAAATGAACTGAAGCCCCCTACTCAGAAGACCAGCTCCGAGCTTTTCGGTTTATCCGAAGCTCATAAGCCGACGTTGTCTCTTGCAATTTATTTGAGTATCTTTTAGAAATTATTGATGTAACAATTGTAATAGAAGATGTCATGGTGTTAGCCTATTGTGCAGGGTGGCTAAACCCTTATCAATGTATTAGTTATATGAATAGACAATGATGCGAAGCCTCAATATCCAATGGACACCACGTCGGCCAGGTAGTATAAATAAGTGGATTGAAAAAAATTAGAGTTAGACTTATCACAATTATAGTACTCTCTTGTTTTCTATCCTTCTACATATTCTAGTGATCTTGTTGGTTATTAGTTTTGGTCCTCGTTTGATGATCATTGATAGCATGATCATCTTTTGTTTCACCCGCGGGAGCTTGAACATCTTTATCTCTTTCCTGAAGCACTTCTTGCATCCAAATTTGCCTTCCTTTCTCACCATTTCTCTAGTAGAAATACGCTGGAATTGGATTGACGTGGCGAGAGTGGGCTCGACATCTATTCACTCATTTTCTAAGGCCAATAGAAAATGTTAATAATGTTGTAAAAATTATTTTTGGGTCAACTAACGATCCGTCCATTTGTTCTTGTGTTGCAACAAAATAAAAGATTTGAGACTATGAATGACACAAATGAAAGATTTGAGTAAAATCTAAAAAAAAAAAAAAAGAAGCGTTTGGTACCGCGACTACAATTCTCACTAAGATAAATGATCAAAGTCGAGATTGGTAATTATAATCAAAATGTCCAGTTGTATTCTTTTATTTCTATTGAAAGATCGATTAGAATATATAAAGATATTTCTTATGTATTCTGAAGTACCAAACACCCACATTGCATTATCAACTCTTTATTGAAGATAGAAACTTGTCATGACTTCGTCTCAAAATGAGATAATCGAATTTGTTGATTAAATTTTTTTATTGAATTGTATGTTGGATTGATTGCAAATATTTCTTTATCATTTCAAAATTCAATTCACAAATCATTTACAAGTCATTATATTTTTTTAGGAATAATTTTACCAAGCTCGTTTACAACTTGGTTAGACTCTTACATTGATAGCGAAATAATAAGAAAAAAGCTAGTTGTACCTTTGTCTTTACATGTTGCTTCACACTGTGACGTGGAAAGGCGACTTTTAAATAAAAAAAGGAAAAAATTTAAAAATTTGCCACTTGAATTATTGGGCCGGGTCTTCAATAAGAAATTGAGGGAGGAAAACGTGGGCAATTAAAACCCGCTTGTGAGGAGATGAAAATACGAATGGAAGCCCGCGAACTCCTTGGCGACACCAAATATTGAAACCTATCGCCTAGAAGCAGTCGTCGGCATAATGTGTAGAGCAGTTTCAAAGATTTGATTAACGAGCTAGATAAAGATAAAGGTAACCATTTGGTGTTCCAACTTGAAGCAGTCGTCATCTTTATAGATTCGCCTGGGTAAGAAAGAGTTGTTCCGGCTTGAAGCTATCACCGATTCATTGATTCGAGTGGATGGCGGAAAAGGTATTTCCCTTCATCAATTTCTTGTGAAATATACCTACTTGTTACTGTGAAACTAAAATTAGGGGAAAACATATGATCAACTATGACCAACTGTACAATGTAAGGAAGTGGAAGCATCTTGTGTAACAATGTAAGCAGCCGCATCATGGAACTAGGAATGAAAGCATCTTCTCTACTTCTTGTGTAACAATGGAAGCAACAACATCATCTACAAGTTTGATTGGTGTTTTATTTTCTGGTTAGATTCAAAGAGTTTTATGTGTTTTCATACTTTTAGCTTTGATGTTAATTACCCTATGCTCATTATGCTTTGAGGTGCATTGCTGTATGACATCACTCTAATGTATGTTCTTTAATTATGGCATTTTGTGTTTTGTTTCAATGGTAATTGATTGAGCGATTTTCCCATTCAGTTATTAGGAGCCAAATTAAAATCAACTCTACAGTTGGGTTTATTCAGTTAGGGACAATAAATGGACCTAACATAGATGTGTTAATATGAAGTGCAAGATGTTTTCAATTACATTGACATTACTCAGATAGAAGTAGTGAACAAACATTACAATCACTCAATTACTGAAGACAACCTGAGCCTACATTATATTTGCCTACATTGCAGTCACCTAATTACAATCACCCAAGTACTCACTCTCCATACCAACATCCTCAGCCAATATCACAGTCACCCAACTGAACACCAACTACACATAACAGAACACATACTACACATCACAAACATAACTACTAATCATGACAGTCCCTTTTCTTCTTATCCACTTTCGAAATTTCGTTGGCCTTACGTATTGTCACGGTAAATTGAATCTCAATCTTTTTGTCTTTAGTTACCCAACAACGAGTTTGGAATAGTCGGGACAATTGTTGATCTTCTTTGACCGCCGCATGATTATTTGCATTCACGATAACGTTATTTGATCCGCCACTTGATTCTCCGTTGTCAATCCATTCCCAATATTTGCAGCCAGCACTGCATCAATTGAACTTTCTTCCCTTGTTCTTCGTATTCTTCTCGACCTCAAAGCATTTCACAAAGCCAACTTTACACCATGGGCAGTGCCGTTTTTTCAAGCAATCCGCAAAGAAATGAACCTTTTTCGCGACAACTATGACATATACCAGAGTTCTTCCCTGGCATACTGCACATGAAAAAATGACATATTACGCTACGGTAAACAACAACCACAAACCACTGTACAATCTTCAAACGATTCTATTTTTCTAAAACAGTAACATCGAGCAAAATGGATACCAACTACATCGTGCTTACATAACCTCTAGTTTGAGATTCCGCCGAAGGTGATGGATGGAGTTTAAAAGTACAAATGTCCACCGACCTCTTACTTTTGTCGAGATGGAGGAGTGCTGGACTTCGAACAAAGTTTTCGCATCCAATGGTTTTCTGCAATTTGGGGGAAATCGAATATGAAAGGTTGCTGCGAGACGTCGACAGAAGAGATGGATGGCATTTGAAAGGACAAATTTCTACCAGCTCCTTGCTCCGGTGAAGATGGTGGCGTGCTGCATTCGAATTAGCTTTCGCCTCTTGAGGGTTCTCTGGTGTGGGGAAAATGAAATGAAAGTGAAAGATTGGTTTTTTAATTGGGTCGGTTCAAGTTTTGACCCACTGATTTTTGGTTTGCATTTGAATTAAATATAGCTTACTACGTAATCGTGTAAAACCCGGAATAAAGCGGAAGGTACCCATAGCGCGACTGAAATAGTAAACTTACGACACAAAATCTCATGATCGCTCATCCAAAATTTTGGAACTAAAAAATTCCCTAATAAAATAAACATTCAAATTTCCAAAATACCCTTAGAAAACTATAACAAAAAAAAGAAAAAACTCTGTAGGCAGACACAATTTTATCATTTCACGAACCATTCCACACTCACCCGCACCCCCACCAAACTGACATTACCTCATCCACCCTCAACACCCCTCACAAATTTCCAATCACTACGTTCCCAGTTTGCACCCCGCTGCGCACGTTAGTTGTCTCCACTATTAATCATTATGTGCAGACCATGCATTCAAATCCCACTCACTGCACCCTCTGCTTAACCTACGCCCCCTACTTCCACTCTATATCATCACTTACCAGTGACCACTGCATTTAATGGATCTGCAAATTGAAGTACGTATAAATACACCATTCTGTATCTGTAGCTGATCCATGAATGAATGCAATTACACTCACTGTGCCAATAAAGTCTCAATGAATTTAGGTGGCGCCGATTGAAGATAAACTAAGAATAGGGTTTAGTTGTGTATATTAGTGTAATGAGAATCTTAATGTCATTTTTGGTACAAAGCTTTGAAATCATCGCCCAATCGATCTCCGATCGGGTGAAGAAACCCAGTTTGAATCCCACATTTTCTTTCTATAAAACGCCGTCGTTTTAGAGATCGGAGATTCTTGTGTGAAATGAGCTGATTTTGTTGTTGGGTTTGATTGGTAGTGAGGATGAATCCACTGTGCTGCATTGCTCCGGTGTCGATCGAAAAAGATCGAGCTGTAGTGAAGCCACAAACCGTCAGTCAAGAGCTAGGGTTTGATAATAAGAACGTGAATGATCTTAATGATAATGCGATTTTGAGGCCGGTGTGTTTTAACTCTCGGAGGAGTTTCTCAGCTGGAAATGATGTTTCGTTGTCAAATGCGGCGGATTTGCGCTTGTCCGAGAAGGAAAAATGTGAGGAAAATAATGAGGTGAGGGATTCAAAGAGCGTGGTTGGGATTTTATACAAGTGGGTGAATTACGGAAAGGGGTGGAGGGCGAGGTGGTTTGTGTTGGAAGATGGGGTGCTATCGTATTATAAGGTGCACGGTCCGGACAAGATCGTGATGAGTCCCGGGAGAGACAAGGGAGCTAGGGTGATTGGGGAGGAGAGCTGGAGATATATGAGGAAAGCTAGTAGCGGTAATGGGAGCGGCCATGGTTACCGTGGTAACGGATTCAGTTCAGAGAGGCAATGGAAGCCGTTTGGAGAAATACACTTGAAGGTTAGTTCCTTAGCTTGGATTTATATATGAGTTTATGTATATATTGTGCATGTTATCGTAGCTCTGTACAACTAAAATGGTGAAGAAAAGTTATGATATTGGCATTTTCAATATGCACATTTAAATGGAAGTGTTTATAATGAGGCAAAAGGATGAAGGCTTCCTTTTTTGGCCTGCTTACTTTATTCCTGTGTCTGGAATATTTCAATGTGTGTCATTTTGTGGGATTTTAATTCGTCTTGGACTATTTGGTTCTTCAGAGGAAGCCTATGGTTTGAAAAGTATAATGTGCTAGCAATATGTCACCAAGAACTTCTTTTCTGAAAATTGGGAAACTTGGGATGAGAAGTTGAAAACAATAGAATTCTAGTTTATTAATGTCAATTTACAGATTGTGTAAATATGCTTGATATATATTTAAAAACTGTATACGGGAAAATAAATTATGTCATCCAAGTATGGATATGAAGGAAAAAGCTAAAAATAGCCTCTTCAAATTTGAAATTTACCTTTTTTCAGTCTGCTGTATGAAGCAGATCAAAACTGGAAAAAGTTTCGACTTCTTGTGGTGTGAGGAGAATGGCTATGAGAAAGTGAATTGAAACATCAACCTTCCACTTTCCAGTCTGTCATTTGAAAATGGGTATAGTATGAAAATTTGATAAAACTACGTGTGCTGTGTTACACTTGTAACTTTTAAGAAACTATAGCTGATGTGTAACCATTGTTTGTAGGCCTGGCTGCCAAAAGTCTCCACTTCATTTTGATTTACTATTAATACCTAAACATAATATTATTGAAATATCTGCTGCAAAGTTTGTGCATTGTGAGCTCTGGATTTTTACTTGTACTGAAGGGACATTGTCATCTGATACTGGACTTACTGTAATAAGATAAGTATTCGAGTTCTACAATAATTATATTCCCTAATCTTGTAGCCTGCTAAATGCCATACAATATGTTCAACAGGTTTCTTCAGTTCGAGCCAGCAAGTCAGATGACAAAAGGCTTTCAATATTCACAGGAACAAAAACTCTCCATTTACGTTGTCAATCCAGAGAGGACAGAGCTGCATGGATTGAAGCCCTTCTAGTTGCCAAGGACAAATTCCCTAGACTATTGACAAGCAATGACTTTGAACCTTCTGAAGAATTTGTTGTTTCTACAGAGAAGCTACGGTCACGATTAATACAGGAAGACTTGAGTGAGACTGTAATAAAAGATTGTGAGTCTATAATGCTATCTGAACTTGGAGAGATGCAGAATCAGTTGAAGGCACTTCAACTGAAACATATTTTGCTGCTGGACACCTTAAGGCAATTAGAGGTGCTTACTTCATTCTTGTTTCTGTGTTCATTTGTTTCAGCATGCTTTTGACTTGGATTAAGAGCCCGTTTGGTACCGATTAAAATCCAATTAAAATTGAAAATATAGCCGTTATTGAGTCCACTCGTTTAATAAAAGTCAACAATAACGGCTTCAATTTTAATCTCTACCAAACGGGCTCTAATTGTTTTCCGATTAATAAGCGTAGAGATCACATATGATTATCTTGATTGGAGCTTTCACTTGTCTTGATGTTGACCATAATTCTCATAGTTTAATTTGAAATACACTCTAAAATGTTTCTGTTTCATCCTCTATTGAAAAATTTCACTTTGTTTCCATGTAATCATGTATCTCGTGAACTGAGTTGATCAGTTTGGTATGTAAGTATGTATGTGATAGATGCAAGTGCATTTTGAACTTTGATGGATCATTCAATCTGTCAGAGCGTTACAGCCAGTTGCATTACATCTTATCCCGCGTTTTTTTTTTTGATAACCGTGGATGTCCGGGCCACCTTGTTCGCACCTCGACTAATTCCATGAGGCCTTGAAATTTACAGTCGGGTACTCAGCTTAGTGGCCCTAAGGGGACTCGAACTGGTGACCATTGGGGAGCAAATCCAAGGCATGTCCAATTGAGTTACCCCTCAGGGTTCTTGTCCTGCGTTATACTCCCGTTACTCATTGTTCCCCTCACACTTGTGCTCCTCAAGCCTTGAAATTTAAGGAGTATGCTACCATTATTTCTATGCAGACCGATAAAATTGAGTTGGAAACAACTGTAGTTGATGAAACGAAGGGACGGGATTCATGCTGTGGACAAGGGAATAGAAGATTCAGCGGTCAGTGGGATGCTTTATTTGAGTTTAAAATGACGTGCAACATAATTTTTGCCACATGCATAAGTTTTGCAAGAAATTTGAATGGCTAATTCAACTTTCTATAATCATTGCAGATTTTTATTCAGTTTTGTCAGAGGGCAGTGCAAGTGAATCAGATGCAGATAATGAAAGCCGATACGGAGTCGATGTTGAAACAGACGAAGAGGATGGAACGTTTTTTGACACAAATGACTTTTTGTCTGCAGATTCTTTGAGAAGTGCTTCCTATAAAAGTAGAGGAAATAATGGCTATGCTTCCAGACCTTGGACTTCTGATAATGAATACTTCTTTTCTGATTGTGCAAGAGAAGTTGGAGCAGACATTAAGGAAATTCAATATCCGTACATAAAAAGAAGGGATAGTTTACCAGAGCCAAAGGAGAAAGACAAGCCAGTAGGCCTATGGTCCATAATTAAGGATAATATTGGCAAGGATTTGTCTGGTGTTTGCCTTCCTGTTTACTTCAATGAGCCTCTATCCTCTTTGCAGAAATGCTTTGAAGATTTGGAATATTCATATCTAGTTGACCGGGCATTGGAATGGGGAAAGCAGGTCAGCTAATCAGCTATGCTTTCTTTTGTGGCAATGAAGTTTCTTAATAACCTTGCATATAATTTCAGGCAGTTGATTTAATGGACTAAGATGTTGAAGCATTGTTATCTGATAATGCAACTAATTTTGACCTCCTTTCTGAGGACAATGAATTAATTTCTGGGAGGGATGGATAATCAATTTGTCTTAAAATATTTGCATAGGCTTCAATGTCATGGATAACGACTAGTGAACATTAAACATGTAATACACTGTTGTGCGATCCTGCTGTGAAGTGTACATTGCCATCTCTTCTCGTGGTCTGCCGCTTTACTCTTTTTTCCTATATCAAAATTCTATATGTAATCATGTCTTCATTCCTAGATTGGATCACACTTGCAATTGGGAATTGTCACCTTTTCGTCTGTTTCATTATAATTAGAAATAATATTTTGCCTTCTGCAGGGAAATGATTTGATGAGAATTCTAAATGTAGCAGCTTTTGCCGTGTCTGGTTATGCATCAACTGAAGGTCGGCAGTGCAAACCCTTTAATCCTCTACTTGGGGAAACCTACGAGGCTGACTATCCGGATAAGGGTTTACGTTTCTTCTCTGAAAAGGTAGGTCGTCTTCTGTCTTCTACCTTGGCTTTTTACTATCAGTTATTTTTTTTCTGCCAATACCTATACAGGATTTGTGCCTTCCCTTTGCTCCGTCCCGAAATATAGAAATACTAGAGATAGTAAAATTATGAGTTACATTGTTTCATTTGTTAGCTAATGGATAAAGAAATTTACTCTCAATTTCTATCTCAGGTAAGTCATCATCCAATGACTGTTGCTTGTCATTGTGAGGGCGGTGGCTGGAAATTTTGGGCAGATTCTAATCTCAAGGGCAAGTTTTGGGGACGTTCCATTCAGCTTGATCCCATGGGGATTCTCACCCTGCAGTTTGAAGATGGTGAGACATTTGAGTGGAGCAAGGTCACTACTTCTATATACAATATCATAATTGGTAAAATTTATTGCGACCATTATGGTACCATGCGCATCAAAGGCAGTGGTAACTATTCCTGTAAGCTCAAATTCAAGGAGCAGTCCATTATAGACCGAAACCCACATCAGGTACATTTCATGCTTTTTAACAACAATTTAAAGTTAATTTTTGAAGTCAAACCCTCCAGTTTTATGTTGTTTTCTTACTTCATTTTCCCAACTTTTGAGGATATATTATATTATTTATCAAGGTTGGATTCCTATGGTGGATTGTCTAAATGAAATCTTCAAACATGCTTGTTACATACCCATATTTATTGGGAATTAGCCTTAAGCTTGTAGTATACTTGTTACAAACCTCTAAGGCAAATTCACTACCTCAAATAGAGGATTACACTGCACAAGCTCACAAAGCATGCTGTTGGCTAACAATATCTCAGAGAACAAACAGCAAGCCTAACGAGGCATAGATGCTAAAGCAAACATGAGATGGCTAGAAATCACCAAGTAAATTTTAACACAAACTCACCTGATAAATCCTGTGGACAACTATAGGTGAGTGGTTTAATACCCAAAATATTTTATAGTCATTAATCATGAAAATTTGGATCTTAGTGCAAGATGATGAAAGTTAGGGAATAAAATTACATATCGACCAATAGTTGAGTAACTACAAGTGCAATTTCCTAAACTATATATATGATATTATTATTTATATATATGTATTTAATATGGATATGATATATATAGTCCCTGTTTGGGCCACATTAAAATTTTCATTCTCATTTTTCTTCTTATTTTCAACCACACATTCTTTAATAAAATAATATTTTTCATCATATCAATAACTTTTTCTTCTTGATCAACCACACATTCCCCATCAATCTACTATTCCAAAATACATTATTTCAAAATAATGTGGCTCAAACATACCTATATATATATATATATATACACTTCTTAGATATGAAAGGATAAGTTAGGAAGATTTCTTTCTAAATAAGTAAACTATCATATATCCGTGAATATTACAAATATAATTATATAATTATGATTGATTGATTTAATTGTATGATTACTACAATTATGGTTGATTGAGTTAAATTATAATATTACTATAATCACATGCATCTATGTATGTATAAATTATATATATAATTATGAATGATTGATTTAAATTATATGATTATCATAATTACATACATCTATGTGTGCGTGTGTAACTATGATTGTCCCACACTACACACAGTTCATAAACAATTGTTTGAAGTCAAGTTCTTTTATACGTGTTTTATGAAATCCTCTTCAAATTTATGAGGTAAGTTTAGACATACGTTGTATGTTAGATCGTTTTTCATATTTTAAAATACGAAATTCGACTTATGAATATGATATGGGTCCTATATGCTTAAGTTCAAATGGCCGGAGTTTAGTAGCGCTACGCACTAGAGTTATAGCCACGAAGTTCGGATCTTAATTCCCGTATCTCCATATATATGTTATGATTATGTAAGGGGGTTATGGTCACCTAAGTTCGGTTTCTAATCCTCCTGTCTCCATATGTACGTTAATAATTTCTAAATTTTAAATATGAATTACGATTTATGTAGCTCATTTATTGGGATTTTATCTTATTATTTATGATTTTCGCTCTTTTAGGTAATTGAGATTCGAGATATTGGAGTTTGGAACTGGTTACTGGTGGTATAATAAAGAGGAGATAATTTATGAATTTTACTGGTGGTAAAATATGACTATTCATAAGTATTTAATGTTATGTGAATAAGTATGAATATGCATGAGATTATGTTAGCATTATGCTTAACTACGTATAATTTTCACTTCATGTGTTTTTTTTTTTTTTTTTTTGTTAATCGACTTATTATGTGATATAGCAATCATGAAATTTCTAACAGGAGTGACGTAGCAAAATATGGATATAAATTATGATTTTATGGATATATGTTAATTACGAAAACTCATTATGAATATTTTAAGTTATGAAAATGATAATTTTATGATATTTTGTAAATTTAAGACTTAATTACATTATGAAACATATCAATTTATGAGAATAGTCGACCTTAGAAAATTTATAGATTAGATGAAGTCTAACTTGGAAAGTTAGACCTTTAAATATTTTTTCCTGTTTTATTTTTCGAGTTTTCTTGGTTTGCATATTCGCAAAATTAAAAGATTTGTCAGAAGGACCTAAACAGTCCAAGGAGGGCTTGAGATTTAAATGGTCCACTTGTGACCCCCATCCTCACTTGGAAGTCTTAATTGAACATTATTCAAATCAATGAAACAAAAATAGTATTACCAACTCACTTCAAATTTTAGCATTATCATATTTAGAAACCTTATTTTCAAAAACTTTTAAGAAAATCCCATTTTAGAAACCTTTGTTTCTAAAATTCCTATCTTACGAAGCTTCTATTTTAGAAATCCCAATTTCATGATATTTTCATTTTGGAGAAGCATCTATTTTGAGAAACTTCTATTTCAAAAAAAAATTTATTTTTAGAAAATTTCATTTTACGAATATTCCCAATCGATTGATGATGACATCTAAGGTAATTTTCGAGGACTAAAATCTATTTTAAGAGGGGTAGATTATAATACCCCAAAATATTTTATAGTAGTTAATTATGAAAATTAGGACCTTGCAAGATGATGAAAGTTAGAGAATAAAATTGCATATCGACCAATGGTTAATTGACTACAAGTACAATTTCATGAACTATATTATATATGATATGAATATTTATATATATGTATGTAATATGGATATGATATAGTATTAGTATATATGGAAATATTGGATGGAATTAATATATAAAAGGATAAATTAGGAAGATTTCTTCCTAAATAAGTAAAGTATCATATATGCGTGAATATTATATATATAATTATAATTGATTGATTTTGTATGATTACTACAATTATGTGCGTCTATATGTATAATTATATACAATTATGGTTGATTGAGGTAAATTATAATATTACTATAATCACATGCGTCTATGTATGTATAATTATATGTAATTATGAATTATTGATTTAAATTATATGATTACCATAATTACGTACATCTATATATATATGTGTGTGTGTGTATAACTATGATTGTCCCACACTACACACAGTTCATAAACAATTGTTTGAGGTCAAGTTCTTGTATGTAAGATCGTTTTTTATATTTTAAAATACGGAATTCGATTTATAAATATGATATGGGTCATATATGCTGAAGTTCAAAGGACCGGAGTTTAGTAGCGCTACGCACGAAATTATAGCCACGAAGTTCGGATCTTAATTCGTGTGTCTCCCTGTGTATGTTATGACTATGTACATGGATTATGGCCGCCTTGTTCGGTTTCTAATCCTCGTGTTTCTCTATTTACATTAAGAATTACTAAATTTTAAATATGAATTACGATTTATGTGGGTCACTTATTGGGATTTTATCTCATTATTTATGATTTTCCTCCTTTTTGGTAATTGAGGTTTGTAAAGTCTTAAGGTATTTCTCTTCTCATTATTCATAGAATGATTACACATATATATACAAAACAATAACACTATGTATGGAAAGAAATTAGGGCTAATCTAGGGCACGATATTTACTATACTATTCTTGGAAATAATCCTTAACAGGTTCAAGATATTGGAGTTTGGAACTGGCACTGGTGGTATAATAGAGAGGAGATAATTTATGAATTTTTAAAAAAATCAAATTTTATGTTTTTATTGTAACTTTGGGGATAATTATCTTTTATGAAAGTTCCATTTTTACGATATATATTTAACGGCTCAAAGGGTAAGTTTTTGGTCGTTACAAGTGGTCTTTTACAGATCATCCTCGTTTTTAAATTTATTAATCCTTTTTTCTTCTTCTATGATCTTCTTACAGTCATTGTAATAAGATAGCGCATAAAATACCCTTCTTCCTTCCCATAGTACTGAACTGGACAAACTTTTACGTCTAAAGATACCTTTCCCAGCTTACTAGTTTTCACCCCCAAAGACTAAACTTTCACCATTTCTTACTACCACGGGCTAAAATTGTTATGCTGTTTGAATAATGTGAGATTAGTTTGGTCCGTCCTTGCTAACAATATACTTATAATTGATTTGTTATATAATAGGTTCATGGATTTGTGCAAGACAACAGAACTGGAGAGAAGGTAGCAATGCTGCTAGGGAAGTGGGATGAAGCATTGTATTATGTGATGGGAGATCCGACTATGAAACCGAAGGGGTATGATCCAATGACAGAAGCTGTGTTGCTCTGGGAAAGAGAGAGATCTGTTCCTAAAACGAGATATAATCTCACACCATTCGCCATATCTTTAAATGAAGTCACTCCCGGTTTAAGGGAGAAGCTTCCACCGACAGACTCAAGGTTGAGACCTGATCAAAGGCATTTAGAGAATGGAGAATATGAGCTTGCAAATTCGGAGAAGCTACGACTCGAACAATTACAAAGACAGGTACAGTTATATATCTATCTATCAACAAAATTTAACAGGTGGCTAAATATTTTCCATTGAATGATCATGTAGTTCATCTTGAAAATATTCTTCCATTTATGTCAAATTGTCCTTTGCATAGCAATTGGAATATTAGGCTGTCTTCTCAAAAATGCTCTGCAGTTTTCATTTTCTGGTTTATCACCTCATTCTGAAATATCGTAAGATCGCATGCCAATTCTGGAGAATGATTTTCAGTAGTCTTAGTATCATCTCGTGTGCTACTGCCTTCATAATTGAACTTTATTAACAAGCTGATCTGACATGATATACATTTGACGTGAGACCACAAAATTGGAATGCCTGGTTTTGAACTGAGATAGTTTGCAGTCCACTTGCGAAGTATTGCATTAGTAAATGGTCATTGGAACATTTTCTGCTCAGCTATCTTATGTGTTAGAGGAATATGTATATAGAGATGTATGTTTTCTGGAGCCACATCAGACCATGTGTTAATTGGTATGCCTCTCCTGCTTCCAGTGTGTTTTTTGTAGGAATCAGATCGCTCGTGTGAAAGATAACTCTTTAGGTTGATAACTAGATAAAGTATTTATGCAATAGCCAAATGTGTCCGGTGCAAGGTTTAAAAAGGCGAAACTAAGTATCGAAGCGATTTTTCTTTATGAGGCAAGGCGTAAGCCTCGAGGCGCAAAAAAATAAAAAACCTGAGTAAAAGAATTATAAAATAATACAAAAATACCAAAAAACCAAAGTTAGAGCATATAGTAAATAGGATATATAGTCATTAGCGTACTGAGATATAGTTCACCTAAAAAAAGAAGATGTTTAGCAAAAAAAAAAAGCATTATAGAAGTTAGAAATCACTTCATTTGCAATGGAAAAAAGAAACAGTTTAAAAAAAAAAGGCCTAATAGTCTGCACTATCATCACTATTATTAGCATCGTTAATGGAATCATCATCAAATCTAATTCCCCCATTATTTTCCTATTCGCTACTCTCAATTTCTACAAAATAATCTTCCTCATCCACCAATTGCAATGTGATGTCCAAGTGCAAGACTAAGTATTACTAGCTTCGTTAATGGAATCATCATCAAATCTAATTTCCCCATTATCTTCCTATTGGCTACTCTCAATTTCTACAAAATCATCTTCCTCATCCACTAGTTGCAATGTGACTTTATTTTATTGTTTTGTTTGGGCTCAAAATGCCTTTTTAAATGGGCAATTTTCTTTTTTAAGAAGGGTCCTTTCTGATTTCTTTTCATACAAATGAAAAATCAAATTTTAAATGAAGCGCACGCCTCTGATTTAGAGGCGTGAGCCCAATATTTTTAGTCTAAAAAATACCGCTTCGAGGCATACTACATGCGCCTCATGGTGAGGCGCGCCTCACTACTGCCTTTTTAAACCATGGTCAGGTGATACAAGGACGCATGATTATAATTAAATAAGTTGGCTGGTGATGTCATATTCCAAAGACTCGATTGTGCTTCCATTTTCAAACTACCTTGTTTATTGTAATCCAATCGAGTAAGAGTTAAAGTTCTACATAATGCAGGCAAGGAAGCTGCAAGAGAGAGGCTGGCAACCAAGATGGTTTCGGAAGGACGAGGATGGTTGTTATCGTTACATGGGTGGATACTGGGAAGCGAGGGAGAAGCAAAATTGGGAAGGAATCCCTGATATATTTGGGCAAATTTGTGATATGCCTCTTTCTATGTCGGAGGAGTAAGCCGTTTCTTAGCCAAGTTAGTCGTTCTATCTTGCTCATTTGTACAATTATATGGACCAAAAAATCCGAAGCACAACCTCTATAAGATAAAAACGAAGTAAATTGAGCTTGAATTCCAAGGATGTAATAGCATTTTACCTTGTATTTTTTGGATTAAGTTTTCCTTGTGTGAGTTTTTGGTGGCAGCACCGAAGGTTGGATTACTTCTTTATTGGAAAGTCAGATGAATTAAGGGTGCTGCGAGGAATCCTGAAGTGGTTTGAAGGAAGATTGCTGCATTTTTCATTGGATTCAACTCGATGGGTAAGATTCTCTTTGAACTTGTGCTTACAGTTAGCCGGTTAGGTTAGGAAAATATTGAGAATTGTACTCAAGTTGTATTGTGGCACATCAGGTGCTTTTGCTTAATATATGATGTGATACGTTCTGATTCTGCTTTTAGGCAAAATTGAGAATGAAAGATATTTGATTGTAGGGCCATTCGTGTTTCTTTTTTGGGTAGAAACTGGAATAATTTATGTAAAATGTGATACGATTAGATAGAAACAAAGATAGGGAACAAGAGACGGTCATATGGAGCCCCCTTATTTTGAATTTGTTAGTTCACAATTACTCAAATAAAAAATTAAAAGGTTGTCGTATTCAAAACTTCATCTAAGACGTTCTTTGAAAGCATAAAACTGGAATGATTAACAAAAGTTGGTAAGTAGTGTTTATCGAGTACTAATTAAAATAGTGGTGGTATATTTCAGTTTTCTTTAAAAATAACAAGTTAGCAGTGGACCTAATTATTAACAATATGAACTTTTCAGCCCTAGTCCGTATAACTTGAACTCGTAGCTTGTGGTCCAATCTTTGGCCCATTGGTTTCGATGTCCTTGATAGCGAGGTACCTAATTTTTAGTGGAGATTATACTCAAACATGGTTTTAAACTTTCTAATTTAAAAATTAGGTTTAAAATTCTTTTGTTCAAAAATCAAGTGATAATTCAATATTCTAATATTATTAATAATAAATTTATCTACATGCCATCCTACCCCTTGTACCAATCGATTTCACTCCCAAACTCTAAATGCTTATTTTCTTTGCCATTTTCAAGTCATTTTTTGTTTTCGATTTTTCAAAACAGTGAAAATGTGTTCTTTTTTATTTTCGAAAATACGTTTTTGTAAACAAGTTTAAAATTTACAAAGTTTTCAAAATACGTTTTTGTTGTTTTCAATTACTATCACCCCCAATTACCACTATTGTCGCCTGCAAAACACCATCAACCGCTGTCATTACCCCAACATCACTTCAACCACCACCATCGTCGAAACTACTATCATAGCCACAACATCACCCCCAACCAACACTACCGTCGCCAGAACCATCATCACTACACAATCGCCAGATCACCAACCATAGCCACCATCATCATCAACAACCACAACCACCAGCACCACAAATTCTCAGTTTTCAACTCTAAGTTCACCTATAAAATTAGCGAGCTGTGGTTGAAATTGGACTTGACCCATGGTTGGTTTAGGTGCGCCAGAGGGAGAGGAAGGTAACCCAAGTGGTCCGCGACCATGGGTTGAACGGACGACGTCGGAATCTTAGATTTCTTCGGACTACGCGAAACGAGATCCAACCCTCATTTCGATTAATTATTGTTTCGGCAGGTTGCAGAGAGAGAATCGATAAACGAATCTCTCTCTTTATCATCTTGTGCTAGATGCAACAAATGATGAGTCTTTTTTTCCTTCTTGCGAACCACAGGAGCGCATAGCGCCCAGAAGAGCAAAGCTCATTTTCCTTTCAGGGGAAAATGGAGTGTTTGTGACCATTATTTGGGTGACTATGACCAATAAATTGGTTAGTTTGTGAACCATAAGTAATATGTGGTCGATAATATAGATAATTTGTGACTAATAAATAATATGTGACCTAAACAATTTGAGATTGCGACTAAGGTAGTGTTTGCCACCCATTTTAATGGGAATAGAAATTTTGGAATAGTGATTATGGGAGAATGTGCGGTGGAAAAGTAACGAAAATTTTTAGATTTATGTGTAATATTATTTTATTTGGAAAATGTATGATTGAAATGAAAAAAGAGAAAAAAAAAAAAAAAAATTGGGTGCCAAATAGGGGCTAAGTTTGTAATCATGACTCACAAATTGTTAATTTGCGACCAATTAATTTGATAATTTACGACCGTAAAATAATATGTAACCTATAAAATTAGTTATTTGTAATTTAGAAATAATACTCGACTTATTAATTAGATAATTTGTGACCAATAAATTGTTGTACCTATAAAATTTATGATTTGTGATCAAGAAGTTTAAGCGATCATTTATTTTGATAATTTGTAATCGACAAATAAGTCGGGATTTATAAAATTTGTGATTTGTATTTGTGACGTTTTGTGATTGTGACTAATACGTAATTTGTGATAATAAAGTGTATAATATTGTAATCTTAGTATATTTAATTAATAAAATATTTTTAGTTATTTATTTAATTAATAAAATTTAATTATTACCTAATTTTTGAAATTTGAAAGCACTTCTTAATTTTGATATTGTGTCTTTCAAATACCTTAAATATGTATTGTTCCCAGACTTTTTATTGATCGGACAATTAACTTGATATTAATTATTCATAATTTAGGTTCTTGAAGTTAAACATAATGTTTAAAACTTAAACAAAGCTACATGCTTTCAAATTTTCCTTTTTAAGTTTTCTCCATATTTAAACTTTTCAAAAATAAAAAAGAATCAAGAAAGTCTTTACAAGTTTTCAATACAATTTTTATTAATTTTCTCAAAGATTTTAGATTTTCAAGCGTGCCTAACATGAATTTAGAATAAGATTTTCAAGAAAGTATTCACTTAGTTTCACCTAAATTGGTGTTGTAATTAAAGTGGTAAATAGTACGTTCTCGGCCTTGACATTCTTGATATTTGAGAAACATTATTCGTGTCAATTATGTTTTATATGCTTTCAAGAAACATTACTCAATTCACGAGATTCCATTGTTCCTCATGGCAGTGTGGTGGCGGCAACTTCCCATTTTGGCCACAAAAGTGGTGGTGGTGGCAGCATTCCTTATAACATGGGAGGCAAACAAGGATGGTCCTTTGCTACTTTTTCTCTAATATTATTTCTTAATTGAGACTAATCTTGTGTTAAAAGTTGTAGTGCCTTTTAACCGTCCTTTTTCATTAATAGATAAAGATATATTTTAGCCACTATTTGATTCAACTAAAAAACTAAGTAAAATTTAAGTTAAAATCAAAATTAATTTTAACAATTTATTTTATGAGATTCATAACTATTTAGCCACACATTATTCTATAAAATAATATTTTGCTTAAATTCAAAATTTTTTCCTTCTTTTTTACTCACACATTCTGAATTAACTACTTCAAAATATATTTTTCCTCAAAATTTGATTTTAATGAAAGCCAAACAAGTTGTAAGTACTTGAAAAATATATGATTATTAAAGCTAGTAACTTAAGCTTGTGTTATGACGTAGCACAAAAGCTGAAAAATCATGTGAAACGGAGTTAAAAAAAAATGTTATTGAAACATGTGATTAGAAGTATGGAAAATAATGTGTAATTAAAAGTAGGGAAAAGTTTGCATTTACTTGTAAAATTACTTTAATGAGAAACTACGTAGTTGAAAATGAGTTTGAACAAAGACGAGTTTTAAATAATGGAACTCAAATAGGGGCAAAATCGCCTCTTAAATTAGAGGAATATTTTTGTTGTATTGAGTATGTTCGTCTGCTCACTCTATTTTCTCTCTTTACTCACTTTAAGTCGCCACTTAGATTAGAGAAATACTTTCGTCATAACGACTAAGTTCATCTACTCACTCTATTTCTCTCTTACTCACTTAAGTCATGACATTTTGGATGTCAAGTTGATCCATCCATCCACTCCGTTTATCACCCTTATTATGTGTTCGATTGTTGACTTGAGTGGTTCAAAGTTTGAAATGTCATGATTTAATGAATATTCATACTATGTCATTTAGGACTGCCCTAAATCAATTTGATACTTATATAGGGAAGCTTATGAAGCACATTCCCATGGGATTAAAGCCTAGTTATAATGGTAAGAATGAAGTCTTATTAGTTCACTTAAAATCTCACTTTAGGACTGAGTCAATTTTTAATTTTAATTTTAGTCTTTTTTTTTTTCTTTTTTTTTTTTTTTAAAGGAAAAGAAGCACATTCGTGTAAAGCACTTAAAAGGCTATTTTAGTATGCAGCAGTACAAGGGAATGTTTGGTAATAATCATTAAAAGGGGGAGCCTTTTCAATTTATAAAATAAAATATTGTAGCCCATAATCTTTGTGAATGAAAAGGGAAACACAACAACGTAACCTATGAATGTACTCCATCAATTATAGGTAAAGTCACCTTCACAAATAAGACAAATCCCCAATTTTTCAATAATTGGACATGGATTCTTATCCCATGTACCCCTATTTTTCCCATTTAAGAAGGAACAAAATGGTGGACGGAAGAAATGGAACGAGTGAAATTTCACGTCTAACTATAAATCTTCAATAAATTTTCAGTCAGTCAATTTAATTTCACACTATGTGCATCATGATCATGGATACATCACATAGGAATCTTGTTCCAAGTCCATGACTCGCCTTGAAGAACTTTGATAGGTTGTGTATGAGTTAGTTACACACCATATGCATCAAAGGGTCTGTTGGAAAATATTGTTTTCACTTAAAGGGATTGAAGAAGAAATCAAAAAATGTAATCAAGAACTTCGAAGAATAATAAAAAAAGGCTCAAACACGAAAATTGATATCGTTGTTCTCAAACAATATTTGCCTTCTCTCGGATTGAATTTTGGTGCTTAAAGAGTTTTTGACAAATGGTTTGTAGGATTTATCAAGTTTTGTAATAGAAAAACACTTTAACACTTGGTGTTTTCTATCAAAACTTCAAGAACACAAGAAAGAATTTTGAATATGAATGAAAAGAATTTTCCACATTTGGAATGTAATACGATTTTAATGGATTTTTATATTATTTTCAATATGTTTGGTATTGATCACAAGACGTCTATTTATAGATGGAGATCAATACCTACGAAATGACGTCAAAAATCCGTGAAAAGTTGCACCAAAAGTCACAACAAATTCAAACAAAAGAGTCAGCCCAACGGCTGCTTTTTTATTTTATTGCTTTATGCGACCGCATAGAACAACCCTATGAGGTCGCATAGAAGAATCATCTGCAGGGCTTGAAATCCTTGCAGGTCTATATGCGACCGCATTCCAGGCGAACTATGTGGTCATATAGTATGTACTTTTTGGCCTCCAAATTCATTTCTCATTCCAAATCCAATTTTATTAGTTTTGAACAATAATTTCAACAGGGTCGTGGATACGTCACATAGTTTCATTTCAAAGTCCATGACTTGCCTAGAAGAAATGTGATAGCTCGTCATTATTGATGGGGGAAGACTAAGACCCAAAGCCACAAAATATGTTCTATGTCCAATTACTATACGATAATGCATGCATGTAATATCTTTTCATGGCTGAGTATAGAGCTGGCTACCTCGTGCTTGTTACGTTACATTGGATAAATTTGAAGGAAAAAAAATGACCTTGAGATTTATTTTTATTGATACAATCTTCTCTAACTGTAGTTCTATATGTTATTTTGATATAAAAGCATATAAGTTTTTTGTTTTTCAAGATTTACGGTTGCTTCTATCTTACTAACAAATTTTAACCACAATACTAAGAAAAATAAGTCACTTTGAATAGATTAAGGACTAAAAGAGCAATAAATTACTCTAATAACGAATTTATTAAACTTACATGCTCTCTTGTCGGTATTCTCGATCACAACTATAAACCCTAGTCTAATTTGCAAAATATGTGTTATTGAAAGCTTCAAAATATACTAATAGTAATTAAAAATGACTTAGGAATGTACTATACCAATAGAAAAGAAACAAAGATTGACATAGAATTTTGATTTCATTAATGTTGTGAAAAGGGTTAATTTCACAAATGGTCATTGAACTTATCTAAAAATTACAAAACGATCACTAAAGTTTAAAACTTGCAGAAACAGTCACTGAAGTTTCATGCAATTTCAAAAACTCACTAAAGTTTTAATTTGTTTCATAAACGGTCACTGAAGGGCCGTTATGATTTTAATTCAAACTTAAAGGACAAAAACACGTGGACATAGAAGATTGACCACCTTAAATGCAAATTAATCACTTGTTGGCACTTAATAACAAGAAATTTGCACTTGAGGTGGTCAAGTTTCTATGTCTACGCGTTTTGGTCTTTTAAGTTTGAATTAAAATCATAACGATCCTTTAGTGACCGTTTGTGAAACAAATTAAAACTTTAGTGACCGTTTGTGTAAGCGCATGAAACTTCAGTGACCGTTTTAAAATTTTTAGGTAAGTTCGGTGACCGTTTGTAAAATTAACCTGTTGTGAAAATCTAGTTTTTGGTCTCTGGTCAGTCCCAATTAATCCACATATGTGTAAATAGACACTCTCAAAAAATTTCCAACGTGAATTAATTATTTATTCTTCGGAATATAATAAACACAATTAATAGATTATAATGCTTGAAAAATCGACCTGAATATTGATTTGAAAAATATAAATAAACAAGGGTTAAATGCCTAAACCAGAATAAAAATTAGGGAAAATTGCAGCTACGGTACCAAACCTTTCAGATTTTTGCAGACTTCTCTCAAACCTTTGTTTTATGCCACTCACGATACCAAACATTTCAAAAATATGCACCAGGGGTCAAAATGGATGGTTTCCATCCCATTGACCGTTAGTTGACAAAAAAGTCAAATTTGACCAAATTTATTAAGGACAAAATGGTAACTTTGTATTTTACATTTAAAATAATGATAAAGAAAAGAAAAAGAAAATAAAAGAAATAAAAAGGCTACCCACCCCACCCAGTTTCTCTTTTCTCTTCTCCAGCCGGTACTAGAGGTGTCAGACGTACGGGCAGACCAGACCCGTGAAAATCGGCCCGGGACCGTGGGCCAACCCTGACCCGAGCGGGCGGTTCACGGGTCAAAGAGGTGTGACCTGCGAANTTAAAATAATTATAAAGAAAAGAAATAAAAAGGCTAGCCACCCCACCCAACCTCAGTTTCTTTTTTCTCTTCTCCAGACAACAATAGTGACGACACACTGCCGGCGCCTCCACCACCCTATGCCAGCGCCACCACCACAATCAAACCAAAATCAACCAGCAACATCAAGCCAACACCGGGGATGGTTCAACACCAAAATCAACCACCAAACTACTATTCAAAGTAGAAACAATGTTCAGAGTAAATAATGCGGCAGCCATGGGCCCGTACTGCTCCGTCGCAAAGGGATGTTGCACCACCATCACCAACGGTCGTTACATAACTGAGTGTGTGACGTGCGGCAGCGTAGTGGAGGAGCGCCTCTTCTCCAGCCAACCATCTCTTCCATATCTGTGCACAAGACTTCCCTCTCTGTCTATCCACCTTCGACCTCCCCACCCCAATCATCTCTCACTCAGACGACCCCTTCGAGCCAACGGGGTTCATTACTGCCTTCTCTACCTGGGCGCTCAAGCCCTACCCGATATTTGTTCATTCTTCTCTTTCGTTCGCCGGTCGTTTAGTTGAACTTGAAAAGGGTGCTCGAAACGACGTCGTCGAGTAATCCAAATTCGAACTCGGTGGTGGTGGATAATTTAAGGGCTTATTTGCAAATAATTGATGTAGCATCGATTTTGGGCTATTTGTGAATTGAAATCAGAACCAACAAATGGGCGATTTGTGAATCGATTTAGGGCCATTTGTGAATCTCTTACAACACCGTCGGCACAGAGGTGGTGGAAGTGCCGGCGATGTGCCGGCACTATTGTTGGCTGGAGAAGAGAAAATGGGGTGGCTAGCCTTTTTATTTCTTTTCTTTTCTTTATGATTATTTTAAATGTAAAATACAAAGTTGTCATTTTGTCCTTAATGAATTTGGTCAATTTTGACTTTTTTTGATAAATTAACGGTCAACTGGATAGAAACCGTCCATTTGGACTTCTGGTGCATATTTTTGAAACGTTTGGTATCGTGGGTGGTACAAAACAAATGTTTGGGCAAACTCTGCAAAAATCTGAAAGATTTGGTACCGTGGTTGCAATTTTCCATAAAAATTAATATTCAAGCTTTTACTTAAAAACTGAATTGATAAAATAAGTTCAAGACCACTCGATTTTCAAGTGAATCATCTAGTTCCGATGTTCTTTAGAACAATTTTACGATTTATTTATTTTTTGTATGTGAAAGGACAGTTTTTTGGAATTACTTCTTGAATTTCTGTCAGACCAATCCAACTAGTTCGTTTAAGATCCACTATTAAATGCTGTGAACAACATAAAAGTTGAGTACTAGAATAAGACCAGCGCACGCACTGACGTAAAAGAAATCAGAAGTAATGAAGGCCAGATATTGAATTTTTGAAATATGGTCGATACATCTTAAATATGGTGCCAACAAGATTGGATTAATTTCATAAATGGTCATTGAAGTTATCCAAAAAATTTAAAACGGTCACTGAATTTTCAGATTTTCTTGGCAAGTTGGAGGCAATTTTTCGGCAACTTCTGACCACTAAAA
>CAIGRQ010158305.1:0-23905 GCA_903798375.1 Fraxinus sp. D2006-0159
GCTCGTGTTGGCGTGGGCCGAGCCGGCTCGGCTCGGCCCATTGCCACCCCTACCAACATCCCTTAGAGTAATAGACATTGGGCCAAGTGAGAATATAAATGTATTGTATTCCGAAGACCAAAAACTCAAAGCAATGGGAAAAAGTACGGGATCGTAGATTGGGGGACGTAAAGCAATTTCTAACAAGTTCGAAATATTAGCACGATCAAAAATTGCCTTGGTGGGGCCATGATTTACCATACGTGTATGACAAAAACAAAAGGTAGAATTAGTTTTAGGCCAAATACGAATACCTCGTTCACGGATTGACTTCAATGGAAAAAGATTCAGAAAATGAGGGTCTTGAGTGTAGGGGAACAATTAGCCCACCCGAGCTTACCCCACCGAATCAGCATCATTAAATGATGGACCCAAGAAAAACTCATTGAGATTAGGATTGGCTGGCGAAAGCGCGGGGTTCACATATGGTCTTATAAGTAGCTGTTGAAAATCTTCGAAACTAAGAGAGTTGTCTGAGGTCGCCATTTGCTACAAACTTTAATTTTCATGGGGGTTTGAAAATGAAAATGCTTGAATAGAGAAGCAAGAAGATGAACGGTGAACTTTATAGAAGCACGGCAGTGCGGATCGTAGGTATAATGGTACGGTGAAATAGCGTACTTCAAGATTTATAGGAGTAGTGAAATATTATACTTCCTTTGGGATGTAGAAGGTCATCGCCAAGCAAAACAATGATTGAGATTCTTCGCCTTAGTGGGATTTCAGGAATTGCGGGAGAATACAAAGAATGAATATGACATAAAATTAATGTTTGATATTAATTTTTGCCATATTTGGGGGTAATTGTTGACAAAGAAAAATAAGGCCTAGTTAATGGCCCAAATAATGGAGGCCAATTAAGAAATCCGAAGGATTTGCCCAAATAAAGGCCATGTAAAAGACCCATCATCGTCCAAGCCTGCAAAACGTCCAAGATCAGGGCGAATATAATGCCTCGTTATTATTCAGAGCGACGACCCCATCATCGCTCAATCTTGCAAGACACCCGGGATCTAGGCGAATGTAATGCCTAATTGTTAATAAAGGCGACGGTTATTGACACAGTTAATGAGTAATTTCATCACATTCCACGACCCAATTACCTCGGAGGCAAACAGTTAAATAATGGGAGTAATGACAGCAGTTAAATGCGGCAGTTTATTGACAAATCAGCCATTATGGAGAAAGTGGGTAGTTACAAGGTGACAAACAGTTGTCAAACGGTTCTACAACAAAAACCGCCAAATGAGTATAAAATAGAAGAGAAAACACAGAAGCAAGCCCCGATCAAATCACTCTCGAACAGAGACTATGTAATTTCGTTTTCCTTTAATTTCTTGTCTTCGAACTTTCAATTTCTTTGTGTGCTTGTGCTCCTNTACACAATCGTCTGAATCTTTTTATTGTTAGTGAAAACCAAACCTTCCGCGCAAAACAGATTCCTTTATATTGGCATTGAACTACAATAAAATTGTAAGTATTTTCAAAAACTATCGAATCAAACTATGTCAGAGTGAGCTGATATATTTTGACCTTTAGAAAAATCAAATACGTTCTCTAATTTAAGGTAAAAGTAGACATACATGTAAATTACAAGGGAGTTTCATTGTGATGATTTGCGTTAGACTAAAAGCAATATGAATTCCTCTTCAAGTGAAGCTTTGACCCTTTTTACGAGACTTATCTGACACCTAAGCTAATATTATCTTTCTTGGTGTCATAATGATTTCCTTAGGAGGAGAAAAGGCACAATTTTAGTTTGGCTCTACTCCACTCGAGTTCGCCTGAATCATCTGATAGCGAATCTTGTCGCGTTAGGCTTGACTCTACAGCCCTATTATTTGCGCATGACATTTAAGTCTCTTTTGATTGGATTAAAATTGAAAATATAGTCGTTATTGAATCTTACTTGTCTAATAAAAGTCAACAATAAATATTAATTTTTTAATTTTAATCCGATTTTAATTTCTACCGAACGGGTCTTTATTATCTTTTTATTTGAAAAATAACTAAAAGGGGGAAAAGGTGTTAAAATTGTTGAAGCCTAATAACTCCGCCAACTCGCACGACCCAAGCTGTTTCCAATGTAGCTAGTAATTTTGTGATTTTTTTTTTTTTGGAAAATCTTCGAAGCTATTCTAGTCAAGCTTTGTATAATACAAAAGGAAATTATGCCTCTATTTGAGCCACATTATTTTTTTTATTCTCATTCTTTTATTCATTTTCATCACATCAATAACTTTTTCTTCTTTTTTAATTACATATTCCTCATCATATCAACAAAAAAAACGTATTCTTAGAGCAAAAATGTGCACCAAACAAGAGCAATCATACTACAATATTTGTTTATTGCACTACATTTTAATTACAGTGAAGGTCATCAACCTTTGCTCATTCTTGCATTTATATCTCTAATTATTTCATCACATTCTTATTCTTAACTTTCAATTAATTTGCACATTTTGTCCCTAACGACGATTTTTATCCAAATATTTTATTTAATATACTTTGAAGAGGGACAATTAAGTCTTTTTACACCCTCGTAACAATTCTTCGGATGAAGTACAAGATGCTTTCATTAATAGAAAGCTGGAGATAAAAATATGATGAAAAAAAAATAAAAAATGTAAGTACGACATTAAAAAAGTTAAAAGAATTTTATTACAATTAAAATATGATACAACCAACAAAAATTGGGTGCCAAAATAATTATTTCACTTTGCCGGGTCTTTGCAATTAAGAAAATAATAATTACTACCATTTCCCTAGGGATTAAATATTAATTTTTTATTTTTCTAATAACACCGTAAGTGTACCGTTGCAGCAACCATCGACCCACATTTCCGGGTCGAGAGTTCTCGGGCCGATTTGTCGGTTGGTATATTGACCGGTTATCATGGGTTTCCCGCAAATTATTGCCCGTTAGATTAACGGATTTAAAAAAAAAAGAAAAAAGAAAAACACTTATAATTGATTTTTCTGTTTATTCATTTTACTGGGATATCTGTTGATTTGCCAACGATTCTGCAAATTATGTTCAATTTCTATTTTATTCTTGGAATCAAAATTATTTTGCTTTTTGTGTACGATAAAGCCATTTGCTTGAGTAAGATTATTGTCATTTTCGTACTTTTTCAATATATTAAACTGTTTGCTAGTTGAAAGTAGGTCTACATTTGATCCTTGGCGGCATTTTCTTTTTCAATTTTTAAATTTTGATGGCTTTGAATGAGAAGCGTGTTCAAATTTTAGGTAGATTTGTCTTGTCGGGTCCTGCTTAACTTTTGCTTATTCAACGTGTATTTGTTGATTCGACATAGGCAAGCTTGTTTTATACCCATATAATGCGTTGAAAGTCTTGTGGGTCTTGTTGAGTTTACTTTAATTTTTATATTATTTTGTGGGTCTGGGAATTTTATTCAAAGGGACGCTTTAAACTCAAGGATTGGATTTTTTGATTGTATATATTACTTGGATGCAGTATTTTGATATTCAGATAGGGAAGTAATTATTGATTGTATTTGGTACAGAGTCTGATTATCATTTCAAGAAATGAGATGATAATCTTACTTCATGCAAGGGAAAATTAACAGCAGCTTGGGAATGTTATGAAAGGGTGAAATTACTGGCCATCAATCAAGAAAAGAGCGGAATGATAGTTAAGCAATTGAAGACGAGTCGTAAGAGGAATGTCCTGGTTGGGATTCGATTCGATGGCCATAAAGAGTTGCTGGATTGGGCTCTTGTTAAAGTAGCTCATCCTGGAGATTGTGTAGTTGCTGTTCATGTTTGTCAAAATTCAGGTACATGGTCACTTCTAAATTGTTCGTTCCTTGCAGTATTAGATAATATTCAACCTTATTCTTTAATTCCATTTAGTCTTGTTACGTAATCCTAAATTACTTGTAACCGTGAAATTCTTGCCTAAATTGGATTGGGTTGGATTGGATATGATTTGTAGAGTCAAGACTATTAGGTGGTAACATTGATTTGTCAATGCAGATTCCCTTTCAAAATTGAAAACACTGTTGGAGGAGTATTTGAAAGATTATCAATGGCTTTGCAATCAAAAGCAGGTTTGTCGATCTTGATATTTTTCTCACTTTTCACTTTCTGAAAGTAAAGCAAAACAGCAATTACCAAACCTTTAAAGTTAAATCCTTTGTTTTTTTTTGGCTGGGAAATTTAGGCGACTCTTTCTGCTGAGGTTTTCAAAGGGAATTCCATCGGAAAAGTTCTAGTGAGAGAGGCAAAGAACCACGCCGCATCAATTGTTATAGTGGGGATAACTAAGCATGGTGTAATCGCGTAAGTAGAGCTAGAAATAGAAGTTTATATATTTGATTGAGTTTGTTATATATGAGTTGTGGTTTTGGTAAGTATTGAAAGAAGCTCGTCTCAGGGGACGGACTTCAATTGCTAAATACTGTGCAAAGCAACTGCCTTCCACTACTGAGGTCATGGCTATTAACAACGGGAAAGTTGTCTTTACAAGGAGTTCCAATGGCCAACTAGAAGGTATGGTACTGGTATGAATTCAAAATAGACAACTAAATATTTCATTTGTTATTTAAAAGATACTAAATTTGTTGTATGATAATAGTTTCTGGACGAGATCCGAGACCAAGTTTGCATTTAATGGGTAATGTCACTTTCAAAGATAACCAGTCTGAATTAGTTGAATCTGAGCCGTCAGATGTGGGAAGACTCGGTGATGAAGACGGTGGTCGGAGCTTGAGAGATGAAGCTTTTAATCCTGTTAAAAGATGGATTAGAGGTTCTTTGAGTTCAATCTCTCTTAAGGTAGACGACTTTTCTCAGGTGAGGCCTGGTTGGCCCCTGCTTCAAAAAACATTTAGTTCAATAACTCAACCAGCTCCTGAAGCTAGACAAATGTCTGTTGTGCAATGGGTAATGAGCCTACCAAATCGATCTTTGCTTGAAGCTTCTGAATTGAAGTCCAATCTAAATGAGATGAATGATACTTTAGGAATTGAAAATGGGATCTCTGCAGAGAATAGTGGAGACTACAAATTGTCTGTTCGCGGGGAGGAGGCAAACCATTTGGAACTTATACCCATAAAAAAGTCATCAGGCTGCAAATGGTACAGCCACGAACTCCTTAAAATGTCGACTTCTCAATTTTCCTCAGGTTGTTGCTCGCACTCTTGAAACAATCAAATTATGTTTTGACAAATCTTCTGTTCTAGTTTCACCTTAACTCAAGTGCATCCTCTGATTTAATTAATTAATTATTATTTTTTTACAGAAAATCTTATTGGAAAAGGCGGTTGTAACTGTGTATACAAGGGGCTTCTTCCTGAAGGTAAACAAGTGGCTGTAAAGACTTTGATATCATCCAAAGAAGCACGGAAGAATTTTACCATGGAAGTTGATATAATGACCACATTAAAGCACAAAAGCATCACACCATTGCTCGGTATTTGTGTAGAAGATGATCATTTAATAGCGGTTTATGATTTTTTGTCTACCGGAAATTTAGAAGAGAATTTACAGGGTAAGTCCCTTGAGCATCAAACATTATTTTATCCGAATATCATGTTTAGCTAAGCTTAAAAGAATTTCGTACAAGTAAAAGAGCAAGTTTTAAGATAAATAGTTCTTAATGTTAGTGAAAGTGATTTAAAGTAACATATTCGTACGTGTTTGGAAACAAAAAGTTACTTTTAAGCTTTTAGCCATCTCTGAACATAACCTTGACATGGAGTTGATTACCAAAGCAGGAAATATGAAGCAAAACTCAATGCCATGGGAAGTAAGATTCAAAATAGCCGTCGGGATTGCAGAAGCACTGAAATACCTGCATGATGAATGTCCGAGGCCAATCATTCATAGGGACATCAAATCTTCAAACATTCTTCTCACTGATAAATTAGAACCTCAGGTGATTCTTCCTACCCTCATTTCTAGTAGGCATCTATTTTTAAATCCGTCATTTTTCAATGCACATATCGTAACACATAAACTCTTTGCTACAGTTATCTGACTTTGGATTGGCAATATGGGGACCAGAAACGGAATCTTTCCTAACGGTTAACGATGTAGTAGGGACTTTTGGCTATCTTGCTCCTGAGTATTTTATGTATGGGAAAGTTAGTGACAAGATTGATGTATATGCTTTTGGCGTGATTCTACTAGAATTGCTATCAGGGAGAAAACCAATTGGATTCGAGACTCTGAAGGGCCAAGAAAGTTTAGTCTTGTGGGTAAGAACCTTGTTGTAAACATAAATTTTATGTCCTAATTGTTTTCAATGTGGATTTTACAAGAAATATTTGTGATTAGGCAAGGCCTAAGCTAGATAATGGGGATTTAAAGAGCATATTGGATCCAAATTTGAGTGACAACATTGACGAGGCTCAAATGCGTAGAATGGCTAGAGCAGCAACTCTCTGTCTTAAACAATCTGCACGGCTACGTCCCAGAATGTGCCAGGTACCTATTTTTTTTTTTTTTTCTGAATGAACTCATCCATTTTGGCATCGTTTGTAAACTCATAATGTGGTACTAGTATTGAGAGTGTTGCTTTTCTTATTGTCTGTACTTTAGATACTGAATATCTTAACGGGGGAGGAATTCACGAGTGAAGATGTAAAATCCCAGTTTGACAATGGGTACAAATCAGAAATCGCAGATGACAATGATGATGAAGTTTATCCAGATTCATGTGTAGAGTCCCATCTAAGTCTTGCGTTTCTTGATGTAAACGATAGTTCTACATCTTTCAGCAGTCAAGAACAAAGAAGCCCTCTTTGTGATGAAGAATACTTCAAAATAAGATGGAGTAGATCATCGAGTTTAGAGTAATTTCTGGAAAATTTGTTTCTTGTATATATAGTTGGAGACAGCTTGAACGCCATAAGAGGTATTTAGGAGATGTAATCAGAATGAACTTTGTGGTAGTGTACAAGGAAAAAGCCCGATATCAACAGGTTTCTGAAGATCATATATTGTTAGAAATGGATTGTTGAAAACTTCTCTCTTCATTCTCCTCCTTCTAAACCTTTGATTTACCTTTAATTTTTTATCTTCCTTTTTACTGCCATTCTACCCGTTACAGTTATTATATGTAATCTCATTCTTTGTACAACTTTAAGCAACTTAAGAGTGAGATACACACTCAAAAGCCCATTTTTTTTAACACCGAGCATTTGAAACAAAAGCATCATCAAAATTGCAAATCAAGTACTAACCTAGCTGGCTAGCCGTCAAATTCCGTCTAAACGCACTCTGATGGTCATAGTTTATCATACATGACTCGATCATTGACCTAGCCAAAGCACTGAATTATCGATTCAGGTGTTGATATTTGTTTAAGATGAGAAATCAATCTACGCTTGTAATTCTTTGTGAAATACTTGTCAATTAGATGCATGTTTCTGAATTCTTGGTGAATACCTTTGAAGAGAAATGATTTACCAAGCATGGTGTTACGGGCCTGCATCACACCGCCACCTCACCTGTCACATGTCAGCATGGAGTGGTTCGCACCGAGCCACGTGTCGACCGAGGTGATTGTGCATGGGACGTACTGATTATATGAGCCGAAGCGATTGCGTGGGGACAAACTAAACAGCCACCAGCGAAGGAATCGAACTCATCTGCAATATAATGCGGATGCAAAGACCCGTACTTCGCTTCTACAATTCTACACCTGCCTCGCCTTGCCCCTGCAAAGATCTCTTACAACGAATCTTTCCAAAGTCAAATCCTTTACTGATGGGACGTGTGGCAGGCCCCAAAAGGTCAATTTAGAGAAACACTTAAATACCAGCCAACCTATGGAAGTATAGATTGACACATAGGATGGGACGAGCCCTAAAGATCTGATAACACGTGTCTCCTCATCTAACGGTTCTCTTCTTCCCATCCTTTTTATAAATACTACCTCCTTGTGCCTGAAGAAGGATTCGAATCCCATTTTTCACTCCAACTATATTGTAAATTTGGTATCATTTTCTCTCCCTCACATATTGGCACTCTATTATTACACATTTATATCAACCACTTCTCGGTGGGTGTTTCACCCGGCGAACTATCTTCCGGTTGAAACTAAACTTACTTAACCGTCGGAGTGCTTGTGGTCGCTCCCAACCCCTCCGGAAAAAGCCACGGGTGACTAACGCTGTGCTACGTGTTCAGGGAAGGACTGACTTGAAGACTTATTCTGTTGGTCACGTGTAGGAGCCATTTTTCGAGGTCAACACATGGTACATCAGTTCATTGGTGGATAAGTTTATGGTGGATCTCAATATTTAAATTAATTTTTGTTATCCACGAAGAATTGATTTGTCATGTTATTAGTGCTTATTCGGTCATTCCTCTACGTTAGAATACATACTTTATGGTTGATTTTGTATAAAAGAAATCTATATAAAAGAGAGTATATTTATATGGGAAAGTTGAGAACTAATGACATCCAAAGGTAATTGCAATCATGATAATTTTCTTTGCAACCCGATACTCATATTTTCGTCCATTATGTCTTTTCCATATCAATATATATCTCCATCTAACTTGAGAGTTGGAGTGCACGCAATCGTTGTACACCCCTGCCAAAGTAATGTTCCATATAGTCTAACATGGATGTCCAAATGTGTAGGAACATACACGTGGATGGGAGTGGAGCTGGAATAAGTTGATAGCTGAATCTTGTTAGATTCAGAGGTAAATAGTTTCTTTCTGATTAAAAATTTTGAATCTTAATTTGTGGATTTGCATTCCAAAAATCATCACATTCCTATAAATATTTAAGACTCTGTCTGGTATGAAATTTAAGACAAAGTCAACATTTAATTTTAACCACATATTTTATGAGATCCATGATTTTTCAACCGCACGTTTCATCAAATTTTATCAAAATTTACTAAAAATCTGAACCCTAAGTGTTTCCGTTTTCTCTATATTCTAGTTATGTAGTAAAGAATTAAAATTAAATTTTTTAACTTCAATCTACGAGCCCTAATTTTCCCTTGTGTGAATAAAATTGAAATAAACTTTTTTAG
Organism: Fraxinus sp. D2006-0159; assembly: GCA_903798375.1. Lineage (NCBI taxonomy): Eukaryota > Viridiplantae > Streptophyta > Magnoliopsida > Lamiales > Oleaceae > Fraxinus > Fraxinus sp. D2006-0159. The sequence continues at coordinate 9,066 of CAIGRQ010158305.1, forward strand.
CAAGAGCTGGAAATTAGACCATCTCCTATCAGCCAAGTATATATAGTCAAGATACAACAAATTGTAATCACAAACCTAAATATAAGGAACAGAATTATAGAGTTTTAATATATAAAAAACTATATCTGGTTTGTTATAACAATTGGATAGAATATAATCTTTCACACTTGATGTATATCTGCACCACATTTGTTATTATACATCCTCAAGACGGAGCTTGGGAGGAGAGGCCAATCTTGTCCTTGAGAAGAAGAAATCTAGCTCTGGGAAGTGATTTGTTTAAAGCATCAGCAAGTTGATCAACAGAAGAAACATGTACAACCTGAAGAAGACCACTTTGAACTTGATCACGAAAGAAATGAAAATTAAAAGCCACATATTTCATTCGTGAATGGAAAACTAGATTAGAGCAAAGTTGAGTAGCCCAACATTATCACAATAAACTATAGAATTTTTAGGAATACGCACATGCAAGTCTCGTAACAAAAAGCAATCCATTTAAGCTCAGATGTTGTTGCAGCAACTGAACGGTTTTCAGCCTAGAGGAATGAGTTATGGCCCATTGCTTCTTTGAACTCCAAGAAATAGCATTTCTTACAAGATAAACAATATAGGTATTAGTGGAAGAAAAATCATATGGATTGTCAGCCCAGTTAGCATCAAAAAGGGCATGTAAGGACAAAGGAGAGTCTTTGAATAGCTGAAAACCTTTATTTATAGTGCCACAAAGATAACGAAGTAACCATTTCACAAGAGCCCAATGCCAAGTAGTAGGCATGTGAATAAATTGTGAAAGCTTATTAACAGCAAAAGTAATATCAGGGTGAGTAAGAAGGAGATATTGAAGACTCTTAAATACTTTTCGAAACTCTGTAGGGCCCGATAGAGCAATCCCAGACTGCAATGTAAGAGAAGAAGAAGAATTCGTCGGAAGAGGAGTTGTCATTGGTTTAGCAGCAAACATATGAGTTCTTTCAAGAATATACATTAGATAACGACGTTGAGAGAACAAAACACCACGGTTGTTTGGGACAACCTCCACACCAAGAAAATGTGACAAAAAACCAAGATTCTTTAAAGAGAACTACCAAAGAATTATTATCCCATGTTATAATCAGGTCATCAACACAAACAAGTAGATAAAGTATGTGTCCATTTAAGTTAAGAACAAAAAGTGAAGTATCAGCATGAGAGTTCTTAAACCGATAGTTAAGAAGAAAATTGCAAAGTTCTTGATACCAAGCTCGGGGAGCTTGCTTAAGCCCATATATGGCGTTTGTGAGTTTATAAACATGAGAAGAATGATCTTGATCAATAAAACCATGAGGTTGAGCCAAGTAGACAGTCTCAAATAGGTTTCCTTGCAAGAAAGCATTATTAATATCAAGTTGATGAAGACACCAGCTATGTCTCATAGCTAGACTTAGTACAAGTCGAATAGTGGTGGGTTTAACCACGAGATTGAAAGTATCATGATAATCCACTCCCAACATTAGTGAAAACCTTAGGGATGGCAAACGAGTTCGTCGCTTGACCCGAAAATAGCTCAAACCGACTCTGCTCGTGGCTCGAGCCAAGCCCAAATTTCGAGATTTGGCTCAAGCTTGGGCCGACACATGTGGCTCATCGAGACGCATAGACTGGCTCGTGAAAATGGCCCGTGTCACAAGCTCATCTCGGCTCGGTTCCAATTCTCAATTTTTTTATTTTATTAATATTTAATTTAAGATTTATATCAATAAAGTATAATTTATATATAAATATGCTCACATAATTAATATGCATAATTATGTTACAACTATCATATTCACGAGTATTTCTATTATTTTTTATTGATATAAATTTTAAATTTTATTATATTGGAATTAATATAGTATTATTTGTTATCTTGTGGTGTTGAAATTTAAAAAAAAAATCTATTCCAATATTTATAATTTTGCAAGTGAATATCAGAATATTTACACCTGAAAATTATACTCTAATTCATATATTCTCGTATCTATATGAATATTTTTTTATTATATTTTAGTCGAGAAGAACTTGTTTGACTTCTTTACATGAATATTTCATGAGTAAAAAAAATAAAAAATTCATGAGTCGGCTTGGTGAAGCCCGAGTCAAGCCTTCAAAGTTCAGTTGGGCTTTGGCTCAGTTGCTCGAGCTAAAAAAACTCGAGCTTTTTTTTTGGGCTATGCACGAGTCAAGCCTTCAAAGTTCAGTCGGGCTTTTTTTTTTTGGCTCTCGAGCAGGCTCGACTGGGCTCATTGAATCACTAGAAAACCTTTTGCAACCAAGCGAACCTTATACATATCAATAGAGTAATTTGAGTTACATTTTATTCTAAAAATCCATTTACAGCCAACAATATTACGACTAGGATCAGGAGATACTAATTCCCTTGTCCTATTTCGAACTAAAGCATCATACTCTTCTAACATGGCCGACGCTAATTTGAATCTTTAAGAGCTTGGGTCATGGTTGTAGGTTCAATATCAATGTATTTGGATAATTGGGTGTCAAGGTTAAGCTTTTGTATAAGTTTGTTAATGTTGGATTTTGCGAGGGTGGTCATTGAGTGAGTTGGTTAGGACATGATGTGGGAGATTTGTCTTGTGGGTGGTGGATTAATTGTTGGTTGGTTGGGAAGGTTGATTGTAGAAGGTGTAGTGTTGGGGGATATGGTTTCTGTGGTGACAACTTGTGTTGGAATCTCACAATGGGATTGCCTTTGAATGTCCACATTAGATGGTTGCATGAGTGGTGAGAGTATTGGTGGAACCCAGGTAGAGAAGGTATCGGGCTCTAGACGTAGAGATGAGGTAGACAAATTTTTAAAGGGGAAAAATAGACTCAATGAATTTAACATGTCTAGAAACATATATTTTTTATGTTAAAGGATCATAACAGAAGTGTGCACTTTGAGTTAAAGAATATCCAAGAAATATGCATGGTTTAGAACGAGACTTAAGTTTATGATAATTATATGGTCTAAGCTAAGGATAGCATAGACAACCAAATATTTTGAGTTTCAAATAATTTGCAAAGACACCAAATATTTGTTCATAAGGAGAAGTGAAATTCAATGTAGAAGTTGGCATGCGATTATTTAGATATACTGCAATAGAAAGGCATGATGCCGAAATGTTAAAGGAGGTGAAGCATGAGAGAGTAACGTGAATCATGTTTCAACTATATGAAGATATCGTCTCTCAGAAAAGCCATTATGCTCAGGTGTGTGAGGTGGTGTAGTTAAACGAGAGATACCATGAATAGAAAGAAAACGAGCAAGAGCTAAAACTCACCACCATTATCATAATAAGATGGTGACCATTGGATCAAATTACACGTGGCCTCATCTCCTCGGCCGAAGCATCAAATCCTAGCCATCAAATTGATCTTCCTAGCTTTTCAAATTATTAATTTCTCTTAAATTGACAAGACAAGACACAAATACAAGTCACATCAATCATTCAAATAAAATCTTCACCCGTGGATTGCCACCAGCTGAAGGGCCTCGGATCCAGGAATGCGCTTCGGATAATGGGATAATGGGCTTCGGATGTATATAGAAAGAGGCCCATAGCCTAGTTAAGATGGTCACGTGGCAGTACCTAGTAACGAATCATAACAATAGTCCCCTCAAGTCTATGTGTGATTATTTTATGTCATGCGTGGACTTCAGTAATAAAGTTAACTTTTATTTTTTTTTTAAATTTGTAGTCCATCATATTAGTCTCCCAAGTCCATGTGTGGATATTATGTCATGCATGGAGTTTTAACAAGCGATTTAAGCCTGGCTTACTTTGGAGTGGACATTTTATCGGGGCTAACGTCCATTGACAGTTGAATTCAATATTGAAGCTGAAGCGAGTTACTAATTGACCTGACCGAGGTTGAAGTCGCTTTTGAAGCTGAGGCGAGTCCACAATTGAATTGGCCAAAGCTGAAGTGTTTATCGAGGCTGAAATTATTTTTGAAGTTGAGGCGAGTCCACAATTGAACTGGCCGAGGTTGAAGTGTTTATCGAGGCTGAAATTACTTTCAAAGTTGAGGCGAGTCCACAATTGATTTGGCCGAGGCTAAAGTTACTTTTGAAGCTGAGGTGAGTCCACATTTGAACTGGCCGAGGCTGAAATTACTTTCGAAGATGAGGCGAGTTCATAATTGAACTAGCCGAGGCTGAAGTTACTTTTGAAGTTGAGGCGAGTCCACATTTGAACAGTCGAGGCCGAACTATAAATTTATTAATATGAATATTGGTGCACGTGATTTGACGATTTTGCTTATTTCTAAGGTGGGGTAGCTGTATCGAAATAACTTCCAAAACACGTACGACCGTCACGTTAAATGTGCAATGATGGCCAATTATGAGTTTGCAAAATTTATGGGAAGCATTCACGCGTCGAGGCCAATGCGTGAAACCCATGAATAAATTTGAGGCATTGATTTAATAACCCATTTGAATTATGTGGTTTGAATTAAACACGAATTTGGACACCTCTGATTAACTGAGCCTTGATCCGATGACTAGGATTCAACCTCCTTTTTGTATAAAAGCCAAAACATTGTCATTTTAAAACTTTTACCTTTGTAAAATATTCTTCGAATTCTCTCAAACTTTGTTTCAAAATTTTATAACAATCAATCTCTGACAGGTCTTCTAAACCTCAATCTGTTTAGGTACTTTCTTGTGAAAAAAGGGGGTTTCCCCAAATTTTTCTTAAGTTTCTGCAACTTTTCATCTTTTTCTTCGAATCATCATGCCTATCGAGGCGTCTATGGCCATTACTGTGGCTAGGTCGGGGGGGGGGAAGTCAGTGTCGGGGAGGTCGGATGAGTGGTATAGTATGAAGGAGGAGCCCATAAATTATGAGGCAAATTGGGGGCTGCAAAAATCCCATCTTGTATAACCTCTTCCAAATTAACGAAGCTTAGGAAAACATATTGCATACCTCATTATGTAGAATTACTAGTTCCCAAGACCCACGAACGAGCCTGTTTTTCAAGGCCAGGATGTGTGGCCATAAGTGAATTCCTGGTGAAAGCAGGAGTATATCTGCTGAGGAATTTTATGTTGTCCCATACCTCAGGTTTTACCGAATGGATGTAGCCAGTTAGTTGGGGCCTACTTCCTCTGGAAAGAGGTCTCTTTAGGCGAGGACATGGCTCTACATGTCCTCCAAACAATTTTCCAAGCTCGAGTTGTTGGGAAGGACGACTCCAAAGGGTGGAACTACATCATCCCTTGGGGGTCTTATTCTTCCTTCGTAGTGGGGCTCTCTACCTCCATCAAAGGATGGAAAGAGACCTAGTTCTAGGTAGGGACAAGTGGCAGATGGTTGAGGAAGATGCTGTCCCAACCTGTACTGTGCCGACCCAGTCCTACGAAGCATGTGAGTGCCTCGCCTTACAACTTTTTAATTTATGCCCAATTTCTTTGAACTGATTCATTCTGTTTTGTTTGTTTGCAGATTCTGGTCTGGATACAAGCTCGACGAGGCTGAGTGGGACGTGATTGAAGACATTTACAAACGATCTCCGAAGCTCAGAAGCTTTGCCTATCTCCTTTAATGAAGCCGCTATTTTAGGATTTTGGATTGATGGTCTCTAAGGATAAGATGCCCCTTTGCTTCTGTTAATTTTATATTCACTTTTGCTGCAATTTCTAACTTTTTCCTTCATATTTGTAGATAAATTTGCTAAGAAGGAGTACCCAATACCTGATATGGACACTATCCTTAAGGCTACTGTCATCACTGGCAAAAAAGCTCTGAAGCTTTCCTCCTCTGGGGCGAAACAAGTGAAGTCTAAGCTGGAATGCCTCAGCAAAGACCAGGCTGAGAAGGGAGCATAGGAGGAGGCTCCTAATAAGGCTCAAGTGGCCTCTTATAGGGATAAAGGGAAAATGGAGGAGCCTCAGAAAATAGGAAGCTCTTTCACTCCAGTGGATCGTCAGGGGGCTTTGGTGGTGAGAAAGGGGCTTCTCAGCAACCAAAAATTCTCCAATCTTCAATAAAAGCTGCCAAAAGTGGATCAGGCTAGGAAAGCCAATGAAGAAGCCAAAAATGGAACTCCTTCAGCTTTTGAGGCTTCCAAAAAGAGCCAAATGGAGAGGACCTCAGAGAAGTCTGGGAACTTCCTAGCTGGGAGGGATGATAAGATTACTCCAGCAGTTCTGGAAATGCTGCTAGCTGAAGTTCAGAGTGCCACAAAGGTTTTTAACAAATTCTAGACGAAGAGGTGGCAAAATTATATGTCTACTTGTGATGCGGTAGACCTCACTGCCACTTTGGTAAGCCAAAGTGCAAAGGCCTTTGGAATAGCCTGGGAATGTCAAGAGGTATTATCTGACATTCAAAGGAGGAACAAGGCCTCGTACGAAAAGCTGAATGCTGCTGAGGCCGAGCTGAAAAGGAAAAGGCAGAGGCTACTGAACTGAGGGCCCAGAAAATAGAAGATGAGGCCAAGCTAGCTTCTGCCTTGGCTGAGATCGAAGCTTTTAAGAAAGAGGTTCATGAGTCTTAGTATGAGGTAGCTACATTGACAAAGAAGGTCGAAATCTCTGATAACCACCAGGAGCTTACTGCAGAGTCACTTGAGAAAGTGAACCTTGAACTTGCTGGGTGTAAGGACTCAAATGACTTCATAGAGAAGCATATCAAGTTGTATGGAGAGGAGGTGAAGAAGTATGAAGCTGATATTCTGGAGGCGGGTGAAATTACAATGAGAAATTACATTGCCAATTTCCACTTGACTGAGGAGTATCAACGCTTCGCTATCTACTGGAGAAGGTTTGCCTATAAAGAAGTGGTGTGCAGGGTCAAGGAGCTTTATCCTGAACTGGATGCTTCTGAACTCAAGGCTGAATTCATCGAAGAAAAAGTACCTCACACCACAGCTGAGGAAACATGAGTAATTGAGGTCCCTGACGAAGAGGCTCCAGGAGCAGTGCCTCAAACAATTGATGCTCCTGCTACCGAAGCGCAGGCTCCTCCACCTCCACCTCCCCAGCAATAGCCTGGGTCATTTATTTGTTTACATCTTTGTAATGCCTCGAGCTTCCTGATGTAACCATCTTTTTATTCAATGAATGAAGAATTTCACCTTGTACTGTCTATGGCTTTGTAATTTTTCTTCTAAGTAAGAGGACTTCGACAATCTACTAACCATAACTAGCTGCAATTTGAACTTCAGTCGGGTTTTAACTCTGAACTGTTTCTAACTGCTTAATTTTTTAGCCTTGTCTAATTGAACTTTGAACTTAACTGTAATTCATCATTCATCTTGTCAACTTAACTACATGGTTCTCCTTGGACATTCAACCTCGTCCAAGAGAGGCATGTGATGTACACCTCGGAGTGCAAACGAGGTGGTCCCTTTAGAGACTCCATCATCTTCTCTGAATAACCCATACTTCTCTATATGGGGGATGGTTCATCCATGTAAAAGCTTCTCCCCGGACGTTCAGCCTCATACAAGAGAGGCATGTGATGTACGCCTCAAATTGCAAACGAGGTGGTCCCTTTGGGGACTCCATCATCTTCTTCGAGCCGCTCACGCTTCTCTACATAGTGGATGGTTCACCCATATAAAGGTTTCTCCCTGGACGTTCAGCCTCGTCCAAGGTAGGCATGTGATGTACGCCTCGGAGTGCAAACGAGGTGGTCCTTTTGGGGACTCCATCCTCTTCTCCCAGGCGCCCACGCTACACTACTCTATTGAAATAAAGCTTTTATTTATTTGCAAAGGTTGGGAAAAGCTTCCAGCTGTGGATTACATTCACTGGTAATACATCCTCAAGTGTTTGACGTTCCATGGATGAGGTTGAACCTTTTCATCCATGTCTTTGATCCAATAGGTACCAGGTCGAATCACTTTTTCAATGCGGTAGGGCCTTTCCCAGTTTAGTCCCAATGTGCCTAGTCCGGGCTCCTTGGAAGATAAGAACACTCTCTGAATCACCAAGTCATTTACCCGGAATGACCTTTTGTTCACCTTGGCATTATAGTACCGTGACATCTTCCTTTGGTAGGCTGTCAGTCTCAACTGTGAGTGATCCATCTTTTCTTCTAAGAAATCAATCTCACATCTCCTGAGCTCGTCGTTTGATATCTAATTGAAACTCAACCTTCGAGGGAAAAATAATCCCACATCGAGGCTCATTGTCTCGGCACCATAGATCATTGAGAAAGGATTCTCACCAGTTGAGGTCCTACTTGTAATTCAAATTACCTACAACACTTGGGGTAACTCATCCACCCAGGCCCCTTTTACTGTATCGAGCTTCCTCTTTGGAATGTGTTTTATGGTTTTATTCACAGCTTCGACTTGTCCATTAGTATATGGATGATGACGAGTAGAGAAATGCTTCCTAATTCCCAGCTCTTCACAAAGATCTCTCACCTTCTTGTTGTCAAATTTCTTCCCATTATCCGAGACCATTGAATGGAGAATACCAAATCGGCATATTATGTTCTTTCACAAAAATTTGGAAGTATTTGCTTCAGTGATCTTTGCCAGGGGTTTGGTCTCCACCCACTTTGTGAAGTAATCAATTGAAACAATGACAAAATTAGCATTTCATCTGCCTTTAGGAAGGGGGCCAATGAGGTCTACACCCTACTTGCTGAGGGGCCAAGGGCTGGATACCATATTTAACTCCTGGAAAGGTTGCCTTTGGATGTGGGAGAAACGTTAGCATTTATAGCATTTTCGGACAAATTGAATGACATCTTTTTTCAAGGTGGGCCAATATTATCCCCGCCTCAATACTTTTCTGGCCAAAACAAGTCCTCCCGAATGGTTACCACAAATACCCTCGTAGATTTCACGAAGTACGTAGTTGGCTACCTCTTCTCCTACACACCGAAGAATGGGCAAATAGAAGCCACTCTTGTAAAGAATATCATCCACTAACACAAAATGAGCAGACCTCCTCCTTATCTTGTAGGCCTCCTTTTTGTTTTCCGGCAAAATTTGATCTTTGAGATAGGATATGAGGGGTTACATCCAAGTTAGGGTTTTCTCTACCCACATCACTACCTCTGCCGAGGTGGATGGCCTCAGTAGGTGCTCAATCGGTACCACCATCAATAACTTATAGTCCTTGCTACTAGCCAGCTTAGACAGAGCATCGGCATGGGCATTCTCAATGCATATGATCTGAGCTAGTTCAAATTTCTCAAAAGAGGGGAGTAGGCTCATTACCAGTTTGAGGTAGGCGGCCATGGCTTTATCTCGGACTACGAAATTGCCATTTACTTGGCCTATAATAAGTTGGGAATTGCTATTAATGAGCAGCCTCTTTACTTGCATTTACTTGGCCAGCCTTAAGCCGGCAAGTAAAGCCTCATATTCAGCCACATTGTTGGTGGCTTTAAATCTAAATAGCACAACGCTATTCAACTTGTGGCCCTCAGAGCTCACCAGTACTACGCCCGCGCTCGCGCTCGCGCCTGTTTCTCTGGACAAGCTGTCCACAAATAGGTTCCAAGTGGGAGACTCGGCGGGCTCCATCATTACATCCATTGGTGAATTCGACCACAAATTCTGCCAGGGCCTGGCCCTTGATGGCGGTTCTTACCTTAAAGAGGAGCTCAAATTTGCTCAATTCTACGGCCCATTTCAACAACCTTTCTGAGGCATCGGGCTTTCGCAATACTTGCCTGAGCGGGAAGTTTGTCAACACATGGATTGTATGGGCCGAAAATAGGGCCTCAACCTACGGGACGCAGTTATCAACGCCAAAGCCAACTTCTCCATATCTGGATAACGTGTTTCAGGGGGTAGCAAAGCCTTGTTGATGTAGTAGACTGGCAACTGGGTTGAGCCCTCTTCTCTTATGAGTAAAGCACTTATGGCCTTATGGGAGACGATATGAAGTGGCTCAAAGCAGCCACCCGATCGGTCAAGCTTTGTACTTCCTTCAGTTTCTTAGGGGACCTCATCTCAATCAATGCTTGTATTTTCTCGGGGTTTGCCTCTATGCTCCGTTAGTTGACCATGTACCTTAAGAACTTGTCTAATGCAACTTCAAATGCACACTTGAGGGGGTTTAAAATCATGTAGTACCTTCGTAAGACTTGAAAAGCTCCGTTGAGGTGAGATATATGGTCACCAACCTTCAAGCTTTTGACAAGCATGTCGTCCACATAGACCTACATTGTACTACCGAGTTGGTCGACGAACATCTTGTTCACGAGCTTTTGGTAAATAGCTCCGACATTTTTTAGCCCGAAGGGCATCATCTTGTAGCAGTAGAGTCCTATGTTCGTTATGAAGGAGGTATGTTCCTCGTCACCTAGATGCATGGGATTTGGTTATAGCCGGAGTAGGCATCCATGAAGCTTATAGACTCGTGCCCAACGGTGGAGTCACTTGTTAATCTATCCTCAGGAGTGGGAAACTATCCTTAGGACAGGCCTTGTTAAGGTTTGAAAAATAGATGCATACTCTCCACTTCCCGTTATGCTTCTTTACTAAGATTGGGTTGGAAACCCACTTCGGGTAGAGGGCCTCCCTGATGAAGTCATTTTTTTATTAATTTATGCACTTCTTCCTTGAGGGCCTCATATCGTTCAGGATTTAGAACCATTCTCTTCTGTTGCAGGGCAACTTTAGGATCGATTTTCAAGTGGTTGCAGCTGACTCCAGGGTCGATGCCAACCATATCCTCATGCCTCCAAGCAAAGACGTCATAGTTCTCACATAAAAATTTCTTGAGTTTCTCTTTAAACTCTGAGGCTAAGCCCCTGCCCACCTGTAATAGCCTGGTGAGGTTCGAAGGATCTATAGGAAAACTCTCTAACTCCTCCATCGGGGCTGTTTGGGATTTAATTTCGATAACGCGGGGGTCGATTTTGTCAAATGATAGCAACTCTGGGTCCTTGACACCAATCACCATGTTCATGTCCCTTTCTCGGGCTCCTCTTTAGTCACCCTTCACTGTTGCCACCCCCTGATCAGTTAGGAATTTCATGCGTAGGTGGTGGAGGAGGTGACGGCTCCAAGGTCTTTCAATGCTGGCCTTTCGAATATCCCGTGGTAGGCAGACCTACTATCAACGATCAAGAATTCCATGAAGTTCAACGTCTATAAGGGCGGCTCTCCCATCTCCACGGCTAGTGTGATTTTGCCACTTGGGATTATGCTATCTCCCGTAAAACCGTATAAAGGGGTGCTGATGGGGGTCAAATCGTGGTCCAGAATCATTTTATCAAAGGTGTACTCCAAAAGGATATTAACAAAGCTTCCGTTGTCCACCAACATTCGCTTTAGTCCATTTCGGGCAACCACGACCCTTACAACAAAGGCTTCACAATGGGGATAGTGGACACCTTCAGAATCTTCATGTGTGAACACAATAGGAGATGACTAATTCCTTTGAGAGCCATTGTTCACTATGTAGCTGGTTAGTAGAGGACCCTTTGCCTCCCGAGCATAATTCTTTTGGGAGTTTCTCGTTTCTCCTCCAACGTAAGGCCTCCAAAAATGGTATCAATCTCATGGATGGGGTCATTTTCCACTCTGTTTCGATGGCCTCTATGTTGTTGTGATCCATCCTAGTTTCTGTCCTCTTCATGCTCCCTCCTTTGCCGGGGGGATACTTTTCGATAGCAGGGAGCTGCCTCATCTCACCTAGGTTGCTGATCATGCCTCGACGGGGGCCTGGTCCTTGGTCTAGAGTTGTCCCGATTGTCATTTCTAGAGTTCGAACCCCTAGGATGTTGGGCAATATCTCTACAGGCAGCAGTATTGTGACTGTAAGAATGACGGTAAGTGCGGTATTCTTAGGGGGTTGGTCTGCTTCGAGGTACCGTACCTCTCCCTCGATCTCGTCCTCTACGGGGGGCCTGCTGCGTAGATTTATTTCTTTGAGGGTTTGTTGCGGGTATATCCTCATAGGCCAATGCGGCATAGCATTCGAGGTAGTTGTGGCAAGTGCTTGGCTAGAGGTAAGGGCAATTTCATTTTCGTATTGATCCCACTGGTAGTCCATCAGGTAGGAGGTAGGACATCTTCCGCGCTGCCTCTGTTGGGGTTGGAGGCCTCTACTAGCCTTGTTCCTATAATCGATCAACTCTTCATTGATAATTTCTCATCTAATCATTTTCAACAGGGCGTCGTAGGTCGTGGGGATCCTGATTTTGCACATCTCTCCAAAATAAGGTGTTCATATTCAGGCCTCCTCTTAGCGTCGATAGAGCTTCACGGTCAGTGATTTGAACATAATATGTCATTTCATCTGTAAAGTGGGATAAGAAGCTTTTTAAAGCCTTACCGGGATACTGTCTCATGTCCTAAAGGCGCTGTGGATAGGGGCCTTTCCTTCTTTACTTACTGTGAATCTCTTTAAAAAGGTGGTCTTAAATTCTGGCCAACTCTTGATGCTCCCAGGTGGTAGCATGCTATACCAAATCTCAGCTGCTCCGCTAAGAGTTAAATGGAAGGCTCTATATTTCACAGCTAGGGGGCGCCTCTCAAGCTCATGTGCGTCTTATAGCTGTTCAAATGCTTAGCTGAGTTGTCTCTTCTATCATACTTTGATATCTTGGGCATCACATAGTGGCTCGGCACCTAGGCATTCCTCAATTCTTATGAAAATGGTTCATCCAAGTTACAAGATCTTTGGGGGCCATCAGAATCATGATTTGGACCAGCCTCATACCTTGGTGGTGGTGCAGAAGGTCCTGCCTGATTTCCTGCATCCTCGTCCCTTCTCCGACGTTCATGCCGAGGTGGCATAACCCGGGGCCATATTCTTACCTTTCCTTTGGTTGCCAAGTCTCAGGAGGTGGGGGCCAGAGCCTATTTCGAGGGACTGGTGTTTTATATCTCTACCTATGCCTTGGTTCTGCTAGGCTTAGTCGATCAAACACGCTGGTGAACCTCTGAGGCCTATGTTTTGGTTCATATTCTGGAGAAAAGTTGTCCTCCATGTTGAATGGGGCCTCGGTGGGTCGGCCAGAAGCGTAGTTTGAAGAGATATCAACTCCCACTTCTCTTTCAACGGGGCTAGCTCTTCTAGCATGCCGAGAGGATGAGCTCTTTGACTTTGCACCTCTTCTCCTGTTGGTATTGCTCCTGAGGGGCAAAGGGAGGGATTGGACGTCCTCCTTGGCCTTGCATCAACAATTCCTTCATGGCTAAATTTTGGTTGGTAATACTCCTCATGTTGGCTGCCATAGTCGCCATTTCTCTTGTAAGCTGAGCCGCCATCCTTCTCCCACCTCGTCTATGATGGTGGTGGGACCGATGTCGACCTAGTGAGGCGACTGTGACTGGAACTTCATCATCACTTTCCCTCACGTGCCTGGGAGAGGCTTCTTCATCCGAACTCATCTCCTTTTAAGCTTAAAAACCTTAGAGTTTCTCAAATTCCAGGAGCTTCCTCTTGTTCCCTTTCAAGAACAAATCATTTTTCAAGGGTGATGCCTGAACTATTTTCTCAGAAAGCTTTTCCCACGGGGTTGCTCGTGGTTATGGTGTGGTTTTCCACAAACGGCGCCAATCTTACCTAAAAAAACGAACTCAATAGATACCGAGCTCACTCGTGCATATGTAAGCTAAATCCAACACGTTAAGGTAGATCAAAGATAAAGATCACTCCAATATTTGAACGTGGGAGGAGCTCAACGACACGAGACGTTTTCATTCGGGTTCCGGCAAGGTTTTCGGGACAATATTGTATAATGATCAATCGATGAAAACAAGATTTGTAGTAATATATTCGAGAGAACAAAGTCTATTGCATTGGGTATTTAAAGTTTCATTAGTCCTCAATTGTCATGGTTGAGGTATTTATAGTGTTACAAATAAGATGGTGGCCCTTGGATCAAATTACATGTGGCCTCATCTCCTCGGTCAAAGCATCAAATCCTAGTCATCAAATTGACCTTCCTAGCTTTTCAAAGTATTAAATGCTCTTACATAGACAAGACAATACACAAATACACCTTTTACAAAGGTTACATCAATCATTCAAATAAGATCTTTATCATGAACTCAATCTTCACACATGGACTGTCAGCTGAAGGGCCTCGGATCAGCGTGGACCTTGACTAATGATAGAGCCTCGGATAATGGGATAATGGGCCTCAAATGTATATAGAAATAGGCCCATAGCCTAATTAAGATGACCGCATGACAGTACCTAATAACGAGTCATAACAAAAGCCATCATTAGAAACGATTGGTGAAGTCCAAACATTAGAGAAAAAGATTTTAAAGTGGTTGAGTGGTGAGAAGAGTTCAATTAGAAAATGAAAGTCTATATGACTTTTATTGCCGTAGCAGAGAAGTTGTTGGCAGGTTCGATTGTCATAGTGACTTGTTTAGAGAAGAGGGAGACAAAATTAAAGCTCTAATACAATAATGGAATAGAAGATTGAGACAAATTGTGCTATATTTTATTGAATATTCTCATTCAAGTATATATAGTCAAGATACAATAAATTGTCTATCACAAGCCTAAATACAAGGAACATAAATTTCAAAGTTTTAATATAAAAAAACTATAGTTTGTAATAATAATTGAATAGAATCTGATCTTTGACACTTAGAAGTATATTGCAACACTTCTATTATTATCTCCAACCTATAATAGCAAATTACTACGACTTTCCCACCAAATTGTACTCATTTCCAATTTATTACACCAAATGAACATTTTTCTTTATTTTTGTAATTCTCAATTATTAACTTATTTCAAAAATTATTTAATTACAAATTATATTACTATTGAAATTACTAAATTAAATAGTTATTTTTTATTTTTATCTATTTCTAAAAGACAGTAATTTTATTTTATCTATTTATTACTGGATTACAATTTACTATAA
>CAIGRQ010158318.1:0-24425 GCA_903798375.1 Fraxinus sp. D2006-0159
ATTAGTTATTTATTTTTCTTATTGAAAGCATTCAAATATGATAACCTATGTGTTATTTAATAATAACTTTGAATTAAAAATATATAATATTTCTAATGAAGAAAGAAAAATAACTATAGTTGAGTGTCGGACTCGTGTCGGATAAAGAAAAATAACTATAGTTGAGTGTTTGATGAGTGTCGGTATCTGACACAAGTCCGACACGTGTCGGGCACCGACACACTACTCTAGTTGAAGTGTCCATGCTACAGAGCTTTTCATTTTATCACAACAGAATCATAAATTAGGTAAAACCTATGGCTGCTGTTCAGTTGTACTTTAGCTTATCATTTTCTGGATATATTGAAAGGAATTGAATGGTAGCACATGAAAATTTCAACATCTTTGGATGTCCAAGGTGCAAAATAAATTAATGCATCACATTTAAGCCTATATGCTTTATTCTTTTTCTTTTAGGCACGTTCCCTATATTAAAGGGGATTGGGGGGGAACTTTTTTCCGTAAAGTCTTTATAGTTGCTGGCTAATAATCATGGATATGTCTTGTAATCAAGTGATGAATATCTCCTTGCATGTACAGGTTAAGGTGGCTGTTCAGTACATGCGACGAGCAATCCGCAAGAAGGCAAAATTTGATATCAATCGCCTTGACTGCATACAGGTCTGTGTTCATCCTTTAGATTCCTGGGAATGTTGAGTGTCCCTTGACGCACACTTTCTGACTTCACGGAAAATTGTCGTTCAGAGAACTAAATAAAGCCATATTCACGCAATTGTAGATTTAGCCCCTGTTTGGGCCACATTTTTTTTTTTTCATTTTCATTCTTCTACTCATTTTATCATTTTTCTCTTGCTCAATTTATAGAGCTCTAAACTAGCATTTTGGTACTAATGCCACTTTATTTTTATGGAACTAATAGGTTGCGCCAAAGACGTTTATTCCAGCTTTATTTGGACATGCTAAAGATGACAAGTTTATTAATCTTTGCCACTCCGAAGCCATCTTTAAGTCATATGCGGTATGGAAACATTCTACAGATCTTGGGTCATAACTTAATGATTTGTGAAGTAATAATTTCTTCATGCTGCACAGGGTGATAAGAATATTATCAAGTTTGATGGCGATCACAATTCTTCTCGACCTCAATTTTACTATGATTCTGTATCAATTTTCTTTTATAATGTCCTTCACCCTCCTCGACCTCCATCTACATATCCTACTAAGGTTGAGAAATATTATGATTTGGGAGACCTGAAGGGCAGTGGTAGCAGGAACGAGGTAATTTCTGCTGCATTTCATTTTCTTTGCACAGTCACAAAGTATGGACCAATATTTATACGAGTATGATCAGCAAATGGAGCATTGATTTTTTTCTTTATCTTTCTAGTCCCTTAGCAAAGTTTGAATTGACTAGACATAACTTTAGTAGAATACAGTGTATTCAGAAGCTTGAAGTTTAAGCTTCTATGGATTTCATCTTCCATATTTTATCACACATAATTGATTCGTATTCTGTTATTACTGTATTACAATGCCACATGATTATTCAAGTCTTCTGCATGTTTTGGTTGTTATGTTTTCGACTCAATATTTGGCACGGCCTGGGATGTCTATTTTCATCCAAGAGCATAATCATTCTTGCTACCTCACTTAAAACATTAATTTTTTACCTATATGAATTGACAATTTATGTGTAATTGGTTTTGTTTCCCAGGATCTTTTATACGAGATTATAGCCGGTCTTCAGAATGTCAGTACCAACGCAGCAAGCTCATCTTCTTTACCACCAAGCATTGCAACGATGAAGTCCGTGGGGGAACTCCTTTCTGACATTGCACCAGTTGCTACTGTAAATATACAAAACCTGTCGCTTTCATTTTATTCAGCTCCTATATTTCTTAATCAAAAAGTTTCCCCTTTTCTTTTAAATGGATTCCTTAGAGCGTGTTTGGATTAGCTTAATAGTTACTCTTAAGTACTTTTCCTTTTACAAGGCTTAGACAAACATGTTCTTGATGCTTGTCCAAAATATACGACTTTATTTAGTTGCAAGTGAGAAAAATATGGCTAAAGAAAACTGGATTCTTGTAACAGGAGTTTCTCATATCTTTTGTTTTCTATGTTAAATGGTAACTCCAGGATTCCTTGGTTACCGAAGGTGATATAAACTGTGGCAACAGCCCGTCACTTGTACAGGTATTTATATGTGGTACTTAAACTTCGCTAGAGTTCTGAAATTGAATCTCGCTAACTTGTATTTCTTAGGACAAGCTAAGTACCAAAAATGAAGAGTGCTACTCATATACAAGTTCAAATAGAGAGAGTTGGGGAAGATGCTCATCTCTGGGCAGTGATGACGAACCTTCCATGGATTGCATTAGAGCTACTGACTATGATCAGGTCTCTCTATCTCTACCTCTCTTGCGCACAGTTGGAAAATGTACATCGGTATATCTGCTGATCAGCAATGTTTTGCAAACAGATGCCTTTTACTCGATTCCTTTTTAGCCAAGTTCTATTTGCTTTTTCTTGAAAAAAATTATATGCTTTTATCACTTATTCACATTAATTAATGGATATGCAACACTGAGAAATATGTTATGCATCTGTATGGGACATTGGATTGAATATTGACAATTGAGCTAGTACCACAGAGAACTACAATTAACTAATGCCTTGCATTCTCTCTTCTTGTTCTTTCCGTATTCTGTTAGCTATTGTTTATTGATGAGTAATGCATTAATTTCATTTCAGACAACTATAAAGGTGCTTGCCACACCTCTTCGAAATACTCAACAAAGCACATTAAGCTCACCCAAGGATGAAAAGAAGAAGAAAGCATCCACAGAAACAAAGAAGTCCAAGCATGAGAAGTTTGAAAAGCTGGAGGCTCTGAGCCAGCGTTTGCGGCTTTGCATTCTGAAAAGAGTTAAGCATAGGAGACATTGCTCGTCATGACAACCTTTGTATTGTAGACTAGGAAATTGCTTTTATGAAATTGTGTATGTCCATTTCCTTATTCATTTAGTCTTTTCGTATTTCCATTGTATCAATGCATTTCTCTTACTTTTGCTTTATATATTGTGCAGTAGGCAGGCCTGGTTTTTATGTAATGTCATTGCCTTATTAGTTGCATTTGATTTCTGCAAATTTGCTCTCTATCACCCTCCTTCAGAATACGAAAGAATGAAGGATGACGTTATAATGTTTTTTTTTTTTTTTGCCCCAATGAATAAAAGAAAAACAAGCCTGTTTGGCAAGTGATACTTGCTAAAAGTCAAACTACTTGTTATTCACATATTTTGAGGACACAAGTAGTACGCACTTTTTCATTCTCCTCTACAATGGCCCTCCTCTTTTCCTTCCCTTATGAAACAAGGACTTCTGTTGAATTCCCATTTCCTTCATTCACTTCATCCAACTTCAAATGAAATGAAGAAACAAGAAACTCTAACCCCAGCCCTCCCCTCCCCCTTCCCCTTTCGCCCTGTACTAAACATAGCCAAGTACAAGACTGGACAGAAGCATAAACCCAAACAGATCATAAGTACACTGGTCATAGAAGGTAGACAGACCCGAAAGCCAACACTAGTGTTGGATGAGCAATGACCAGTGATCTCATGTACTACACAATCTTCTTCCTGCGCTTATTCTTGTCTTGTGGAAGGTGGTGGCTTGTTGTGATAGAGTTAGAGGCATTGCCAGTTATATTCCCAAAAAAGGCTTCTGAGAGTACATAACATGCTCACTGTAGTGGCATACATGCCTCTCTCTTCATATCTAAGATATACAAGTCGTCGTACTAGACAAAGGGCACGGTGGTTGCCAGATACAAAAGAATAAGAAATGTTGGAAGATCATTTGCATACAGTTTGTAGACGAAGGAGAGCATCGAGGACAGGCGAGAACAAGTGATGGAGGACAGATGGGAACAAGTGAATAGTTCTAATTAGATTAGGCCTTGAATAGATGGCTTAGTATCATACAACTACTCCAGTTTATAGTTGCTAATGATCAACATCACCATCAGATAGCGATTAATACCCTGTTACTCTAAAAAAAAAATGTCTTAGTTTTGCCAGAAAGTGCACGATGCATGCAGACAAACACTATAAATCATCATTACATTAAACTGACAACTACTATTAAATCATCATTACATTAAACTGAATTATTAGTGAAACCTAAAATTAACCAGCTTTTGTGCAGAAATTCTAGATATAATGTCCAAACTCCATCTTCTGGTCATGTGCTGACCTCATTTTGTTACCAATGGCGTGACAGAGCAGACACTAACTTGACAGAAATCTAGAAATCACAATGTATAGGTCTAAAATGTATATTCTCCAAGGCTAAATATAAAGATGAAAATAGAGAACCATTTCAGCAACTTTAAAATCATTAGCAGATTTTCAAAACTATTTGTGATAGAATTTTGGCTAGGCTATCGAAAAATACACGATTCCAAAAAATCAAAGATCTTTATACTCCCCAAATATGAAACAAATCCATTTCAGTTAGTGGTCTGTCTACCAGCCAAATAGCAGCAAGAATTCTACAGCATCGAAACTAACCCAACGAGCAAAACAAAAACTAAAACTAAAACATAAGAAATTGTATATACTGTATGGTCATAAAAAGTAATAGAGAACACTTCTCCAAAAGATGAAAGATATTTAACTACACTAGTAAATAGCTAAAGGTGTTCATCCAGTCAAGTTGAACTCAATTCTGAAATCCATGCAACACCTATTACACAAAATTTCAATTACATTTTACTAAGGCCTGTTTGATTGCCACATTTTCCATGAAAAATGTCACATATGAGGAAAATGACCGTTTGATTGCAACGTGGAAATGAAACCGAATTCCAAGGTACAACCATTTTAAGCTACATTTTCTTTGTTTTCATGAAAAACAAATTCCTATGAGTTGAGTTTTTATTTTCCAACTAACATGGAATTAGACTTCACCGACCCTGAGCTTCCTAGCTGCAAGTTTGTAGAGTGAACCAATAGCAATGATCACAAAAGTCAGCCATTTAACCAGCAGAATACTACATGACATTGAGTTTAATACCTAGATGCTCAGAATCACAAAAATCTTGCATAGCATAAGGTTTCATTGCTTAAAGGAGGACATCTGGAAAAAAAAAAAAAAAAATCATTCATTTGAATAAATAAGAGAAAAAGTGGACTTTTTTTCTTAAACCTTCAATCTTTAGTAGTAATGTAACCATCCTTTCGTCCCTCAAACCCGGGCCTCATCAACTTCTTCTCACGCTTGGCAATCTTCCTCATCTTCTTCTCCTTAATCCTCCCCATGATATTATCTTTCCTCTTTTGTTGTCTCTCCTTCTTCATCTTCTCTTGTGACTCCACCCTCTCCTTCCACTTCTCTGCGTTCTTCTCTTTCTTCCTCTTCTCCTTCTTCATGCTCTCCTTGATCATTTTTGCATCATCATGCACCTTCAACCCCATTGCTCGGCTGGTTGCCGCCTTCCACGACTCCCTCTCGGCCGCACCCATGTTCTCCCTCTTTACCTCCTGCAACCTCTTCACCTTCTCCAACTCCTTCACCTTCGACATTTTATTCTTCTTCTTTTTCTTATTCTTCCTCTCCTCTTCATCCCCTAATTTAACTTTCCCATATTCAATAATCTCCTCCCCATCTTCCCCCTCATTAACATCCACATTCACCGCTTTGCTACTCTCCTCTCCATCATTCTCACCCCTCTTCCTCTTCTTATCATCAACCTTTTTTCCTCCACCCTCTCCCCGATTGCCACGCAACAACTCAATCTTTTTCCGCAATTTCTGCCGCAACTCTTCGTAAGTAACAGACTCATTCCTATTTACATTCCCAATTCCCTCCTCCACATCAATAGACTTAACCCGAGCCTCCCCCGCGTCACCATCCTCTTCCAAATCACCAAAACTACCCTTCTGATTCAGTTCATCTGGGTCGGATCCCGATATTTTGTTAATTTGTTGTTGGAGGAGGAGGAGGGTGGAGGAGGATGACTTGTTCTCCGGGTTAAGGCGGTTGCGGCGGGCGAGTTTAAGGTTTTGCCTAGATTGTTGTTTCAAAGAGGCTTTGGCTGCTTTGGAGAGACCTTGGTACCAGGGCTTGGACTCTGCATCGTCGTTTGAGAGGTAAAATTTAGCCGGAATCAATTCAACTAAATGGTCGAAGAATTGGCTGTGCGATAGTATTATTGATTTCAGGTCAATGGATGGTGTGAGCGTGGAGGAAGAGGCTCTAACCTTCTGCTTCTTCTTCATCCTGAAGCTAGCTGAATATTAGGGTTAGGGTTTTAAGTTTGCAGGTTTTGTCAATTTATGAATTTTTTAAAAGTTCTTTTTCTAAATTTATCATCTATTCAAATTATAGCTCATATTTGATACATATTAAAATTTTTATTTTCATTCTTCTACTCATTTTTTATCCACACATTTTTCAATAAAATAATATTTTTCATCACATCAATAATTTTTCATTCTTTTTCAACCACATTCTCCATCAATTTACTATCCCAAAATATATTCTTTCAAAATAATGTAGTTTAAACACACCCATAATAAAAGTATGTAGAAATTAATTAAAATATAGGTGTTTCTAGTTGAGATTTTAATACATATATTTTCTTAAGAGTCTGTTTGGTAGAGATTAAAATCGGATTAAAATTAAAAAATTAATCGTTATTTTTGACTTTTATTAGACGGGTGAAACCCAATAAAGACCATATTTTCAATTTTAATTGTTACCAAACAAGCCATAAATTTATGCATCCACAATAACTTGTAAATTTATAAAAACTTCATCAACGTAGATATATCTAAAGAATGAATTTTAAATTTAAAAATATACCTAACAAATTTCTTTAAAATTTCATCATTTTATATGAGTTTCTAATAGACTCTATAAAAAAATATACTCAAATTCACAAAATTCATTAAACTTTATAATAATTTTTTAAAATTCACTAAAATCTCAAATTAGGATACCTTGTTAGTGTACGAGGAAAAATTACTTTTAGTTTGGCTATTAAGTCCCTATTTGAGCTAAATTATTGTAGAATGAGAATGAAAAATATAGCCGTTATTGGGGCCCACACAAGAGATAGAAAATTTGAATTTAAATGTTGATGTGATTGATAACAGTCATATTTTTCATTTTAATGAGATAATAATTTGAATAATTTGAAATAATGGAAGCTAAACGGGGCTTATTAAGACATGGTTTTTTATACATCTTTAGAATTTAGCCTATGTTTGAGCCAAATTATTGTAGAATGAGAATGAAAAATATAGTCATTATTGGGGCCCACACAAGAGATAGCAAATTTAAATTTAAATGTTGATGTGATGGATAACGGTCATATTTTTCATTTTAATGAGATACTAATATAGATTATACATGGCCTAAATTAGAACTATTATAGTATTTATAATTTTTTTTCCATTCAAAAGAAGGTTATTCACAATAATTTTTTTAAGTTGATCTAAACTTACCTTCTTATCCCGTAATTTTTTTACGATTGAGTAATGATATTTATATGTTAAGTATCAATCTAAATGCAAAGTTACGCGTGATTCATTTAATTGAATTTATAAATTATAACCACTTAAACTGATTTTTTAACATTATTTGTGTTAGATAGCATTATTCTTTACAGTTATGGAGTTGTGATGGTGGCATACGTGTGGTGGTTTTGTGAGTTGGTTGGGGTGTTAGTCGAGACGAATTGCTTAGTTAATTAACATATAATTACCCAATTAGAAAAAAAAAAATTTGATGCGTCAACGATCAAGAGAAAGAAGAATAGAAGAATGTTTTTGCATGATGATGAACGTTGATTTGCTGTTGTATAAACTATTATACAATTACACGTAGATTATTAACAAACTTAAAACATGGAACCAATTAATTTTATTTTCCTTATGGATAATTGGATAAATTAAAAGCAATATTCAAAAAGCTTCTTGTTGCTTCTCAATATTATTATTATTATTATTATTATTTTCCCTTGTTAGGAATCCATTAAAATTGTAGTAGAAGTTTGGAGTTTTGAAATAGCAATTTTTTTAAAAATGTATAATTAAAAAATAAGAAAAAAATTTTTATATAAAAAAAAATGTATAATTGAAAACGAGTTCTGAAAAAATGTATTTTTGAAAAGACAAAGGCCAATTTGCGTCAATTTGCCTTATTATTGTTTCAAATTAGTAGTGTCGACGTCTCGAAAAAGACACTACCATGTGAATACGGTATTGCTACCATAGTACATCATAATTTATAAATTGATTTACAAAATGATATGGACGAGGGGAGAAAAAAAAAAAAGCTAGTTAGAAGTCAGTTAATATAGCATTCTATAAATCAATCTGTAAATCATGATGTACAAATATCATTTTTCTTGCTATCATTATACCGACACCTATTTTGTTGACCCCAAGGGATGGCGCCGGTACCTACTCATATATCCCTGCCATTCCTGGCCTGTTCCAACAAATTTTCAAATGTTCACTGAAACTTCAAGCGTAGTAAATTAAGAGTGAGAGCAAATCCAGAAATTTAGGATTTAGACCCTAATATTTTCGTAACACTTAACATGGGTACAACTGCTCTTCTACCTAACAAATATATGTATGTTCAGACCCTAGACGAACAAGACTTGTTACAAGGTGATAAACAAATAACCCAGAAACGAACGTAACCTGCACCACCACGAGTTATACATGGCCACCTGAAGCTTTTTCCAATGGGTCTTGATTGATAATAGATGTACCTGAAGAATGATCAAACTGCTCTCCTGCCAAGAAAACTGAATGTGGGCCCAAGCTTGACTCGAGTATCGAATGGGTAAGCAACATCTCTGGTTCTCTGAATGCTTCCGTGTTTACACCTTGCTTCTTTCCTCGTATTTCACTTGGACTCGCAACTGGTGAAGTCGAATGACAGACAGAATCAGGTGTTAGTGGCCCGTGATGGGAGGAGGAGGACTCATCTATGGAAAGGCTCTTGGCATGGACACATTCTTTGGCAGGCTTGCCCCGAGAAGGATACTCAAATGTTGGAGCAGGAGTTGCTGGGTCAGTTTTAATATCAGATTCTAGGCAATTGTCCCCTGATACAGGAGCTGTAACCCCTGAGCCAGGCACTTCTGAAAGAACTCCACTAAGGCGTTGCTGTTCTTCAATTATCTTCTTTAAATACTTTCCCTGAGCTTCTATCCGTAACTGCAACTGTCTTTGGACCTGTTCATTTACCAACACAACTTCTCATAAACTGTACATGAAAGAAAGCATCAGCAGCGTCCTGGGGAAAAAAAAAAGGCAACCTTCAACAGCTTCATATACACTCCATCCCTTCCCAGTGGAAGCTTTGTCTGACAATCAGTTTTATTACATTATCTAGATCTTAACATTGCTCAGTGAACGCAAAATGGAAAAAAATGAAGTTGATTGGTTATATACTTATACTATGGATCAGCTTACAGCACATATTCGATCTGAGGTTCCTCAGTCTGTCCTGATGACATAGTTTCAATAGACGAGACACGTGTGTGGGATGGTGGTCGAAGGGGTAACTCGTGAATCAAAATTTTGGAGTAATTTGGAATCTAAAAGTTTGAGGTCATATAAAACTGAGGAATAAATGGAATGTCCTTTAGTTCTACTTGGAATAAAGATTATAAAAGGTTCGCCACTATAGAGGACCATGTTGCCTTAAAGATGATTACATAAGGTAGTTAGGTTCAATCATTAACACTGAAGGCGGCCTGGAGAAGGTTGTAATGAATAGGTTATTAACGGGTTAGTTGACACAAAGAAGCGCTACAAAATCTTATGTGATGCTGAAATCCCTATAATAATAACATAAAAAGGTCAGTTTTACAAAACTCTTAATAGACATGTTATGCTTTACTGCACTAAATCTACAAAATGTTGACCTGTTAACGAATAAAAATATTCATAAGATGAACCAAGTACAAGTGATGATGCTAAGATGGATGCATGACAATACTAGAAATGACGTGATAAAAAATGAGAATACCTGCCAACAAGTGGAGGTAAGAACAATGAAAAAGAGAAATATACTCAACGTAATGGCATGTCTTATGTTAGACCTAAAGAAGCTTCTATTCACAAGAGTGATACAATTCTCAATAAAACATGGTTCGGTGATACAATCTCAATAAAACATGTTAAAAGAGGGAGTGGTAAACAATTCAAATGGTCACTAAACTTATTGTCACGTTCCAATTTAGTCACTCGTCTTTAATCTGGGATGACCAACCTCAAATCAAAACATGAAGTTCGATAACCATTTTGAGGGGAAAAAAAAGTTGGGTGACCAAATAGAAAGCAGTCTCAAAGTTCAGCGACTCATTTGAGTCTTTGACATTAGTCTATTCGTACAACCATTTTTTTTATTTACTCAAATAAAAGAAACTATTTCATATATCAAGAAACATTCGGTTGTGAAAGCGGCGGGAAAGAGATTGCCATGGGACAATGAAAACAACAAACAGTATACCTCCAGCTGCTCTTGCAGTCGTTTTTGAACCTCCATCTGCAGCTTGAGTGCTTCAGTGATTTGCATTCCACTGCAACGAAAAAAAATGGAAAAGGAGCGCTTAATCAAAGAAATAAACCATTAGAAACAATGTATTAAACACAAATACAAAATAGAAAACCGGATATATATATAGGAGACCATTCCTCCTATCAAGGGATTTGACAAATAATCACATCCCCTAAGCTAATCTAACTGTCTAGATCTATTTCATTAAAGCCATCTAAAATCCCTATGCTCAAATCCAATCACACCAAATCCCTATAAATCATATAATCAGCACAATTTATTTTTCATTTATTTTCCAATTTAATTAGTGGATATTAAATTAAGATATACAATTTCCATAGAAGACAGCCAAAACGAAAGCAAGTTGTTTTCAGGTGCCATTTTTTTGTCTCTCAAGTTTCTTTATTCTTCAATATCAGAGATACCCTTAAAAAAAAAAAAAACACACACACACACACATTCAGTATATCAATTAATTAACACTACTCTTTCTCACCATAAATCATAACTGAAAATAAAACCCTAAGATGAGTAATTAATGTACCTCATTATCAAGAACAAATTAAATGGATCAATTTGATTCCATATCAGTTTAAGCTTGAAAAAGGTAAACGTACATTAAAGTTTAATGACAGGTGAAAATTAGAAGAGAAGCACATCACAAAGTTGAAGAAGCAGGAAAATTACTCAAGAACAGCTAGCTATACAAGCAAGTAATAGCTAGAGACTTTGTCTTGATATCAAAAAGGGAGTTGGGGAGAAAATGTAAGCTTGTTTGTAAGAGTAGAGAGAGATAGTAAGCATAGAGATTGATTTAGAAAAGACAAATAAATTGTATTAATGATATAATTAATAGGGAATTGGTATGTTTGGATGTGGGTATAGGAACTTTGAATGGTTTTAATAAAATATATCTGGCCCGTTAGATTGGTTTGAGTTAGGTGATTGTTATTATTTATCAAATCCCTTGGTAGGAGGCACGTTCCCCTATATCTTAATTCTTAAATAGTTGGAAGGTTCAAGAAACAATTAGGTGCTTGTGTGAGTCAGACAACAAAAATATTTGACAAGAAAAAGGAAATTGTACTTACGACGAACCATCCAAACTGGAAAGCAAATCCCCAGATTCCTTCTTTTCACCCTTTTTTCCTTGTATATAGAAAATCAAGACAAAATGAACCAGTGAGCCAAGTTTTAAATGCTATTTACTTCAAGATATGCTACATAAGTTCAGCACATCTTGAAAACATAAATGATAATTATATTATCATCTACTTCTTGTATACTTTATGATGCAATATGTTAACCTACCATCAGATGAAGAATCTGGAAGATATTTGGCAAGTCGATATTTCTGTTTAAAATAAAAAAGCAACGTAAGCCATTAAGCAGAGAAAACAGACACAGAAAAAGACATTTTGAAGCGAATATCATGACATATACACCTGTAAATGACTTTTTACATGGTAAATAGTTAGCCCTTGAACACCCATAACTCTGAGAACACCTTTTGGAGTAGCTCCTGAAATAGGGAAATAAAGATAAGAATTAATGTTAATGAGTGAATGAAGAATGGTCTAGGAGTATCCCACTTAAGTCACAGAAATCTTCCAGCATGAAATTCCACAATGTTTGTTGTAAGCTAAGTCTTATAAGATGTTCTCTATAGAATTCAGTATTTTCGGATCACCAAATGCAGATAATATGAAGATCATGTCTTTACCACTAAGAAGCACGGACAGGCAGACACAAACGTGCCATGATTTTTCAAAAAAGTAGACACGGACATGTTGTTTAAATTTTTTGAGATTTTACATTTATATATTGTATCCTTATTTTTGTACTTAAAAATTCAATAATTTTTCTAGACTTGATCTTCTATATTGTATGAGTATCTATTTATTATAATTAAATAACTTTGAGCTAAAATATAAAATACTAGCATCAGGACAAAAAAAATGCATATAGTAGGTGTAAAATGTGTCCTGGAATGTCCGAGGAGTGTCAGACACGTAAGTCTCTGCGAGATGAATGGAGGGTCCATGTCATGTTGCCTTTTGCCACTGCCTTTTGGTTACATTTAATTTAATGTTTTAGCACATGCGTGGTAATGCGACATGACCATGGGATGGAGGATTAGATTTCAGTGAAACAAACTTTCACTTCTTTTTCTTGGTTATCTTGATGATTCCATCTATATTGCTTTTGTGTTTGAAAAGTTATCTATAATTCATCACCAGCAACTAAGAATATTCACCCAGCACAATTTTCCTTCAGCCATAATATCTTATGTAGTCAGGGTGAGCTGGTCAACCCTCCAATTTGGGTGGTCAGATATCCATGAACATTAAACCATAGTAGAACTTAACGTCTATAAATAAAATTGACCATAAGCAATGATATCATGCCAAAGCACATCTAATCGCGTGTATCTTCATTTTCCGCAATTCATAGACTTTGTGCAAATTTCACTGTTCAATGAGATTCATCCATATAGCAATAGCAGTTTGAAAAATTTGCCTGCATTTTTTGGATCAGTCAAGTAACATAATGTTGCCAAAGTGAAATAAGTCTATCACCAAAAAGACACAAGTCCCGTGTGGGTATTTTGACTAGCAAATGAAGGAAAAAGAAAGTAGAAATCCTTCCATTTGCGCATATACTCAAAGTACAGACAGCAAACACTCTTCTATGTTTCCCTTTTCTGGAATATTGATCAAACAAAACCTCTTTTGACACTGACTACAACTTCAAATAAAGTAACACCTCTCCAAATAAAATTTCTGAAGATAAGACTGTTACTTTCTGTTTTTCTTTTCTGTGTCAGTATTCAGTCAGCTAGTGTTTCATTATTAATTCTTCTACTAATTATGTATTTATCATTTGCTATTTGTGTATTTTCCTTGATTTTTTTCCCCAGGGGCGGCAATGCATTGCAAGGGCAGATAGAAATAGAAAATGAAAACAACTTACGATCTGGCCCACCAAGTTGCGCTACAGCATCAATAAAACGTTCATGAAGCTCATTCGTCCAGCGAAGCCGTTGCTTAGAAGCCAGACTAGGATTGTTGTTGACGTTGTTACCTCCATTGCTAGGATCCATGGTGCTGGCACAACAGTCTAACAGCTGTCTGCAAACCACTGGATTGCTATGAACCAAGATTGAACTGGGAACGCCTTTTGGCTTGAACACAAGTCATTAATGTATGAGAGAAATAGAAATAACAAACATCAAAACTATAATACCATATGTAACGACCCAAAACTCACCATTTGAGTCGTTAAATAGACATCGTAAAAATAGCACTTTCATAAAAGATAATTATTCACAAAGTTACAATAAATAAAAATAAATCACTTTCTTAATCATAAAATTTATTGTTAAAAATTCATAAATTCTCCTCTTTATTGTACCTTCAGTAGCCAGTTCCAAACTTCAATGCCTCAAACCTCAATTACCTAAAAGGGAGAAAATCATAAATAATGAGATAAAATACCAATAAGTGAGCCACATAAATCGTAATTCATATTTAAAATTTAGGAATTTTTAACGTACATAAGGAGACACGGAGATAAAAAACGAACTTAGGTGGTCATAATCCCCGTACATAATCATAATATACATAGTGAGAAACGAGAATTAAGAAACCGTACTTTGTTGCAATAATTCCAGAGTGTAGCGCTACCAAACTCCAATCCATTGAACTTAAACATATATGACTCATATCATATTCATAAATTGAATTCAGTATTTTAAAGTATGAAAAACGATTTAACATACAACATAAAACTACACTTATCTCGTAGTTTTGTTTTTTAATTTTTTATTTAATAGATGAAATGTATTATGTCCAAAATGCCCTTATCTTATTTAGCCCCTGTTTGGGCCACATTCTTTTTTACATTCTCATTCTTATACTCATTTTCAATCACACATTTTTCAATAAAATAATATTTTCCATCACATCAATAACTTTTTCTTCTTTTTCAACCACACATTCTCCATCAATCTACTATTTCATAATNTCATTTTCAATCACACATTCTCCAATAAAATAATATTTTTCATCACATCAATAACTTTTCATTCTTTTTCAACCACATATTTCCCATCACATCAACCAAAAAAATGCATTCTTTTGGAAATAATGTGCACCAAACGGGGGTTTAGAGAAAATTATTAGATTTTTAATTTTTGGGTCAACTGACGATTTTTGGGGTCAAACTAACGAAAACCATTATTTTGGACTTGAGCTGCAATTTTTTTAAAAGTTTGGTACCGTAGGTGGTACAAATGAAAAGTTTGAACAAAGTCTGTAACTAACTTAAAGGTTTGGTACCTCAACTGCAATTTTCCCTATAATTTACATATAATTATACATACATAGATGCACGTAATTATAGTAATACTATAATTTGAAATCAACCAAACATATATAATTATACATATACATAGACGCACGTAATTGTACTAATACTATAATTTAACACAATCAATCATGATTATATATTATACATACATATTACATAGAAGCACATAATTGTAGTAATCATACAATTAAATCAATCAATCATAATTATATATAATTATATGCGTAATATTCACACATATATGGTAGTTTACACATTTAGGAAGGAATCTTCCTAACTTATCTTTCATATATATATATATATATATATATATATATATAGTTTAGGAAATTGTACTTGTAGTCCCTCAACTATTGGCCGATATGCAATTTTATTCCCTAACTTTCATCCTCTTGCACTAAGGTCCTACTTTTCATAATTAACAACTATAAAATATTTTAGGGTATTATAATTTTTTTGTAAGGATCTAGGCCTCATACTCAAATCGTTATATCATAGGTATTGTTCGCTTTGGGTGGACATATGTCCACTTACCCTTTCAAGAATTTCTATCGCGTCCCTCAAGATTCGACTCCAAGATGTCTGCATATAAGAGATTTAAGTTGAATTCTGGTATTATTGGGCGGATATAACGACTTGGGCATAGAGGTCGAGTTGTTACACCATAGGATTTCAAATCAGGCCGAACAAACTATATGTACCGAAAAAACACTTCCAAGTTAAAGGAGTACATGTTTTCCATATAAATACAAGGCCATGATTGTGCACATTTAGGAGGACACCCTCCATAACTATTTTTTACATTGGTTCACTAGAAACAATTCAAAAAATAATATACATGGGTAATAATGTGTGTGGTTGTGTTGTTTAATTTTTTTCCCTAGTAGAAGTGTCCTGAAAGCCTAATCAAGCTTCTTTTATAGAGCTGAACTACAGCTATTAGAATAGTACATACAGGTAACAATATTGTATAAATTAGTTGAACAAAAAAACACAGTTTACTATTTCAAGTACATAAGCACCATGGCATTCATACAATAAGTCTACACATTGCTCGAACCCTGGTCAACTTGGGCATAACCCGCGGTTTACCTCCGCCAGTTACTGAGGCCGGGTGATTCAGAAAATTAGTCTGGCTAAGTTGAGATAGCTGGATACCCGAAAAAAAAAAAATAATAATAATAATAATAATAAAAAAAAAATGTCTACAGATTGCTCATAAATAATATATAACGGGTTATCGAGAGGATATGAAAATATCATAAATTGCACTCATCCGATCCCGCTGAAAGAAAATAACAACACTGGCATAAAAAAAATAGTGCATATTTTCATCATTAAAACAACAAGCAATCACAAAACACCTTTTGAATTCAAGACAAAATTATTGTACGGTTTGGAAACCCGTGGGAGACAGCCGAAATTACAAAACATCAAGGGGGGGGGGAAAACAACAATTCTCTGATAGGATAAGTAAAATCAGTCAGTAAAAAAACAAAATTAAGCATCATTCAATTCATCAAATTAGGGTTACAGAGCAACAGAGGGAGCAATTCTGTTTTACCCGACAAGAAAATTCTGCAGAACCCTCCAAAATTCATGTTCTTTAACATTTGACCAAATTCCAAAAGCACAAACAAAATGTAATTCCAAAAAAGAGGTTACAGATAAAAATAGAAGAAAAAGGAGAAACATACCAGATCTATGAAATTCCAGTCGCATTTCTCCAATCTGTGAGTTAGTCTAAAATTTTAATATAGATTTCAGTACACAAATTCCTCGGCAATATCAAATTTAATTAATCAAAATAGCTGGGTATGCAATCCACACATACGTGTTGATGTTCGGTTCGGTGGGGCAAGGTACGCGTGGAATAGGAAGGGATCCGAAATGTGGAAAGCTTCCATGTTTGTCAAGTTCTATCAGGGGCATTATGGTGAATAAACCATTTTGTCAATTTGTGTACGTTATTATCTGGAAAGTACATATTTATCTGTTTGACTTTGTGTTCAATTATGAGCACGTGTAATGTGGGGGCCACGACGTATACATATATCATTCAGCTGAACCGTGCTACTTGTCCCGAGATTAAATCTTGGATCAAACCAGGAGTACCATTCTGAGTCAAACCAAGGCAAATACCCCCTCTAATATGGGGCGCCAATCGAACCGTGCTACTTGTCCCAGGATTAAGTCTCGAGTCAAATCAGGGACACCATTCCGAGGTCAAACCAGGGCAGACCCCCCTCCAATTCGGCGCCCCTATTTTGCTACATTCAGCTTTGCTAAGCGTACACCGAGTGTACAAGTCTCCTCACGAGATGGGGTTCATGATTTTTATTGGTCGTGTAACCCCTCTTGTGAAGGAGTCTGTACATCGTGATGTCAACGTATAAATAAAAAAAATCTATACTATTTATATTGTATTTTTAACCTAATTCTTTCGGTGGAGGCGGGAGTTCATTTTCTTAGATCGAAATTTATATGAATTTTTTTTTTATTAAATTGGTAGCAACGAAACTTATTTTTAGGACCTTTGTCAACTCTAATAGAATTGAACAAAAAAATTGTCAAATTATAAAATTGAATCGAATAGTCGGTTTCAAATTATTGATTTGGAATCTATATTCAATTTTGAACCAAACCAAATCGCTTAGAAATAGTTTAATTTATGTTTCGATACTTAAAAGTCGTTTAAATGATTTGTTGAATATGTCATCTAAATTTGATTTCACTTTCTTAGTAGTTAGTACTTAAAAATCTGTAATTAAAACACGGTGAATTTATTACGTTAAAATGAAATTAAAGCAGATTCGAAAAATTATGTATAAACGATTTAAATTATAAGTAAATCAAAATTAATAAAATAAGTGAATAACAGTTGTAAATTTCTCAAAATGTATAAATAAAAATAATTTAAGTGCTTATTAACCAAACATAAGCTAAGATATCGCGAAGAAATAATCATACGGTTAAAGTGAGAGAATCTATTACAAATTTCATCACGTCACACGTAAAAAAAATAAAAAATTAATTTCGAAGAAAATAACGTACACAAATGAACCAAATAATTAAAGACGTAATTTATTCAATATAATACCCCCTGACAAAATTAATAAAATTTCGAAATTTACAGAGGATTTTGATTTTTGTGTAAGGAAATTGAACTAATTGAAGGCATCTCAAAGATTTTGAATTATATTTTGGAATTTATCAAATATTAAGAACGTAAGAATCCAAAAGGATGTTCACAGTTCAGGAACAAGAAACAGCTTTTGCTGAAAGAACTGTGAAGGCTATTTTGTTAAGACTTCAAATAATTGATCCGCTGGGAATTAAAGCATCCTTAATCACAGTAACGATGCCACTCTTGATGAAGTACCCATCTGTCTCTCTTGCTGCCTCTTGCACGTCGTCGTTGTTAATGATCTGTAAGAATAGTAACTATAAGCATTGAGCAGCCTGCGGTTTCTTAAGCTACTTAACAACTATTTTAAAAGAAGAACTGAAAAGAGAGCTGGCAAGTCTTCTCGCCTCCCTCGAATTGGTGTTTAGTACACGACCTCTCAGGTTTAGGATACATTTGGCAAGGGTTCTAAAAAACCTGCTTCTAAGATTAAGAAACTGCTTTTGGACATATTTGTTTGAAAGTGCTTTGTTTGATTATAAAACGTTCTAGAGGAAACTGACCTAAGGTGACATCCTCAAGAGACCTACAAAAACCAGAAGCAGAAACCTTTGCCAAACAAGCTCTTAATATCGTGATTAGTAAGGAATAAGAAATCAACCTTCACATTGTCTCCGATGCGAGCATTCTTGTCAATAATTGCTCTCTTGATGTGAGAATTCTTCCCAATACCAATTGGAACGCTACCTTTTGCAGCCAAGAGTCTTCTGTCTGCATCAGTCTGGTGCAGGAGGCAATAACAGTATTAGTACTAGAACGTACAATGTTGACTTCACACGTGCAAGCACATATAACATGTCCTCACCCATGATAGATGCCAAGAAAAAGAACCGATTGTCATTATGTCCAGAGACAATTACCTCGTAATAGTCAGCTCCCATCAGTAGAGTGTCTTCTATTATTGCACCCTCTGAGATGCAGGATCGCAGACCAATTACGGAATGGTGAATCTTACAGTTCTGCAAATTTAAGAATGAACCAATTAAATCCGCTAGAACCTCTCTAACAATTTGATTACTGAACTTTCTCTACATCCATTAGGAACAAATGGATCTCACCTTAATGACACACCCCTCACCAATAACACTGTCAGTAACATCGGCATCAAGCATTTTCGAAGGTGGCAGGTATCGGGGTTGTGTATAGATTGGAGAGGAACGGTCATAGAAGCTACAGCACACAGGACAATCACCTGTAAAATGTTGAAAAAAAAAAAAAAAAGGAGCTGTGGGGGAGCTGGGGGGGGGGGGGGTTGTAGGGGGCTAAGTAAATTTTGTCCCTTGTGCCAAGACATCAAGAAAACCGACCTGAAGTCTGGTATGGGCTTCTTAGTGATCCCTAAATTGGCATTGTAGAAAGCCTCGATAGTACCAATGTCTTCCCAGTAGCCATCATACAAATAGGCTTGAACCTGATAAACACCAAAAAAAAACCCAAAAATGGGAAAGAAAAGGTGAATAAGGAAACATGCCTTAACCTGATACATACAGGGTTATGTGTCCAACAAAATATTGATTTCTTTAATATGACTTACCCTCATTCCAATTGAAGTAGCACCTGGAATAACTTCACTTCCGAAATCATTGGCTCCCGGGAATGTCTTGCTTAGCAAACTCAACATCACGTCCTTACTGAAAACATAGATGCCCATACTTGCAATATAAGGCATTTCCTTTGCTCTCTCATCATCAAGACCTAAAATGGTGGTATCAACCTACGATGAAAATGGACAAATGAAAAAGAGAAAAAGAAATTACAAGAATGGATTTCTCAACAGTCAAAAAGCTCATGAAATAATACAATAAATAAAAATTGCTGGTTTGGTTTCCACTTAAATTACTCAATCCCTGATACAAAAACAAATAAACCACTGAAATAATTTGTGTTTGCAGTTTTACCTTCATTGCCCTCAATTGTTCTCCTTTTGGCTTCTCAGCGAATTCTATTATCCTTCCTTCCTCATCAATCTTCATTAGACCAAATGCAGTGGCACGTTTTTCATCCATTGGTAGCGCAGCAACTGTTATATCAGCTTCAGTTTCTCTGTGAGCTTGGACAAATTTCTCATAATCCATGCGGTACAAATGATCCCCGGCAAGAATGAGATATTCAAGAATATCGTGCTCTTCAAAAAGCCATAGATACTGCCTCACAGCATCAGCTGTGCCCTAATATTTCCCAGATAAAAGAGTCAAATAGATGCCTTTTTTCCATTTTGGAAGCTCGTGTTTATGTGCAGAGAGAGAGAAGTTGAATAAAAAATACCAGCATATGACAGAAGAATATTGAGACAAAAATGCAGTTGATAGGAACATCAACGATTTCAACAATAAAATACCATAAAATTGCTATCAGTAGATAGATGCCACATCACCAACGTAGGGGATTATATTATTCGTCCCCTAGAGGAAAAGTCATAATTAGCTAGTATCTTCGAACACCAAACCTCATGTTGAATACTTGGAAAATTATTTTCTGAACTTTCTCTACAGCTCATCTTGAAGTGCTAAATAAGCCCATAATTATGGGTTGCTTGAGATAAGAATGAATATCTGTCGGGAATGAGCTTAACCAAGCCCAAGTTTATTGAATATAAAGCAGCCTGTTTTTCGGGTGGTAAGCAACGAAGAGAAAACTTCAAGAGACATCTATTTGTATTACATGAATGTGTATGCATAACTAGATGATCTTCTGCAGAAGAAGCCTTACAGTTGATGAATTACACTGTAGTGTTTCCATCTATGTTTTATCCAAGAACACATACGCACAGACACCTTACAGCTAATAATATGAGAAAATTTATAGATGAATTATGATACCTTGAAAATTTCACTTTCATGTAGACGTGTTAAGGTGGGTAAGCATGCATGTAACACAAAGAGCATGTCTGGTGCATATTGCTAAACGATCAGTATCATGAACAAGATTCTAACTTCTTATCTAATTTAATTCTATCCAGTAGGCAGTGGTAGCCAATCCTCCCTAACCCATGTGCCAACAGTACAAATATTCTAGATTTAGAAGCCCAATACAATCCAGAAACAATGGCTACAAAACTTCCAGCTATATAAACTCCACAGAAGAATACAATTTGACAATCCATAAAAAATGGGTCCATCATGAACACCTTGACGCTATAAAATGTCTCATCCTCTTACCTGGAACCAGTTTGGGTTTTCTGGGCTTTGCTGGGCAGCAAGAACTTCAACAAACCCTTCATTCTTATAACCACCCATGTTGCTTGCATAGGCCCGTGATAGGTGACGATTCAGAGATGCAGAATTAAATTGAGTGAGGACATAGATCTTTGATATGTTGCTATTCAAGCAATTGCTAACAGGAATGTCAATCAACCTATAATTTGCACCCAAAGGGACAGCAGGTTTTGCTCTTTTCTTGGTAAGAGGATAAAGCCGAGTCCCAGCTCCACCTCCAAGAATGATGCCCAGAACACTCTGAACGAACAATATCAACGTAATCAGTTCCAACGAAGGTAAAAGAAATGCAAGACCTGTTCTTAGAAAATATTACAAACACATCCAAGTACTTATGATTTTGATAATGCTCTCATTTAAACGATTAATTTAGCAGGGAAGGAAGCAATGTGATCATTTTACATATCTTCCACACTAGGAAGAGTGTGTACAGCCTTAGAAATTTTTGGGAGAAATAAAAGCATCTCAGTTGGAGAGTTCTTGTTCTCTAAAATCACCAGAAACAGAAATGCAGAGTAACAGGTTCTAGGAAACTGCATGGATTAGGATTAACACAATTTATGAAGAATACATGGCCTTGATTTTGAAAAACCACATGCATCAAAAACGTTTCAGTCCATTCTTGTTAGATAGGAAATGTCTTGATTGTTCGGAGTGATTTAAGTTGGTCTCTCAAGTTTTGACTCAATATAATCACTCACACTTCTCATACTAATAATAGGTATTACCATAAAAATCTACTTTAGGATTTCATTGAAGTGATGCCATCATACATATATTGAACTTAATATTCAAGACTATAATCCACAATCCAATAAGGATTCCCATGAACCTCTGGTACAAACTGGAACCAGAACTCGAGGCTACTTCTGGCCATTCATACAATTCTACTTCATTAATCACATAATATAAGAATAAATGAGAGTCACTAGCACTAGCATCACAAGCGGATCATTAGGGAACAAGCAAGTTTTCAAAATTTTGGTATTTTCTCCTTGCTCACGACAGGGGGCCACATTCAATAGAAAAATCGTGGGGCCCCCACTCAAGGGCTGTACATTGGCGTGTCAGCTGACACCTAGCAAAACCAATTTAATAATCCTAGATCTGCTGCCAACTATAACAATTAATTAAGCAGAACCTTTAAAGAATTCCTTTAATTTAATATCTTTATTGCTCATTTACTAATTCAATATCAATAAGATAAACGAATCAGAAGTACAGACATGCATTCAAGAACATCAACTCAAACTTACACTAATTACACTTATGCTCCAAAGACCCATAAAGGAATTCAATGAGAGAGAGAGAGAGAGTACAGCGTTGGCATCAGGATCGAGGCAAGTCTGGGAAGAACTGGAATCCGAAACAGCTTTGGGAGAGACAACCCGAGTAACAGGCAATCTGCGGGTGCCATTGCATCTGCGGGTGGTTTCTTTGAGATTGAAATCAATAGAACCACAAAACAGCTCCGATTTGGAGGAAGCAATGGTGGGCTTGAACCCACTACAATGCAGTTTATTTTGCCCGGAGAAATTCTTGAATCCAATAAGAGATGATGATGCGACTGCCGCCATTGGCATTCTCTAAGCCCACCAGCAAATCAACTATACTAAAGTAAGTAATTCAATTTCGTATTGAGACTGATGGTTGTGTATAATTTACAAATTATATACTGGGACACTGGAGTGTGTGTTGACAAATGAACGCAAGGAAGATCTTCTGATAACCAGCAAATACACGCCACTTATTTATTTTCTTTTTCTTAATTTCTTTCTTTTACGTCTCTCTCAAGTATATTCTTAGCATTTGTTTGAGATAATTTATTTAAACATTAATTTTTCCTCAAATTATTTTTTTATAATTTTCAATAATGAAAAAATATATTTTATCGATGTAATTTTTATTTTTTTATTTCCTGGCAGTGTCTTTTTTTCTTCGCCTTTTTTGTAAATCATTATCGGGAAGTTTTTCCTTTTTATTATGATGAGCATGGTCCTTTTCTATGTATTTTTGGAGTTATTTTACATTTTTTTAAGTACTTTGATTTTAATGATTATATACAAAAAATAAAGTTGTTGAGAACTAAACTTTCTCTCGCTCTCAAATTTGTTGGTTATTACTAATTATAGGAGATTTGACAATAGTCCATATACTAACCTGAAATTAAGAGATTTGGACTCTTGTCGAATATCTTAATATGCTAGCCCCTGTTTGATTTCCATTAAAATTTTCGTTCTCATTCTTTTATTCATTTTCAACCACATATTTTTCAATAAAATAATATTTTCCATCACATTAATAATTTTTCCTTCTTTTTCAAATATATATTCTCCATCAATTTACTATTCTAAAATATATTCTTTCAAAATAATATAGCTCGAACACACCATAAACCTCAAAACTTTGTAAAATAAAATATCAGTATATTTTGACGATGTCATTGTCCACATGTCTCTAAACTTGCGCATAAGAAGCCGTTACTTGTAAAATGTAGTTGTCCAAGAAAGTGGTGTAGCCACTAGCCACTACTTGTATTTCAACGGTCAAGTTAGTCAGGAGAGCTAAAATATGAGAGATGCTACACTTACTTCATGGGTTACTACAAGGGTGACTTAAAAGTCAAGTGGCTCCCTATTGGAGCCACTTGACTTTTAAGTCACCCTCTCGGAACCCCTCCAATAGGGGGGAACCACTTGACTTTTAAGTCACTATTGTAGTAACCCATGAAGTACAACAAGAATAATCCCTAAAATATAAGTGCNTACTTCATGGGTTACTATAAGGGTGACTTAAAAGTCAAGTGGCTCCCTATTGGAGTCACTTGACTTTTAAGTCACCCTCTCGGAACCCCTCCAATAGGGGGGAGCCACTTGACTTTTAAGTCACTCTTGTAGTAACCCATGAAGTACAACAAGAATAATCTCTAAAATATAAGTGCAAGAGACACGAAATAAACAAAGATTTGGCTACGGGTTTGATTTCATACCTTATCCTTCACGTTGCGTGGAGGAAAAACTAGATTAGGGGCAAATCGGACCTTCGAGCCCATGTCATTTGCT